>JAIFHD010012662.1:0-12404 GCA_019721455.1 Psilocybe mexicana | reverse complement strand
CGATGGACTTGGATGTCGCTTTTTCGTCAAATGGCGGCGTTCTATTTTTGGCATCGGATTTCAACATCCATCATTCCAAATAAATCACGGATCCAATGCTAGGTAATTTTAGATCGATGACGCGTTATTCTAGACCGCTCTGCCCCACTTTGACAGGAACTGTCAAAACAACTTGCTTTGGAGAAGACAGGGCCTAGACTGGGCTGCCGGCGAGTCTTGGCAGTTCGGCATCACTCTCCACACTGCCGAAAATCATGCCAGTGATCTAGCCTCTGTCCCCTGAAATTGAGGTGGAAAAAGAAAATTCTACACAAAGAGGATTGATTTAGAGTAACAAGTATACATGAATGTATGTAAGAAATACTGCCGGAATATGGGAAATGAGATTCTAACACAACAATCCGCACTAATTTTCGTTGAGATCTTCATCTGGAGGATGACGACCCTCGTCGTCGTCGTCCTCCTCCTCGTCGTCATCATCATCATCTCTCTCCTGTCCCTCAGGCGCCTGTTCATCTTCCCCTTCCACTGCATCTACCGGTTTTTCTGTCAGAGGCGACTTCCATATCATGCGAAAATGTTCAGCCAAAGACTTTTGCAAATTCTCCTGAGAAACGGCATATGCTCGAATGCCGTCCACCAATTCCTTCGAGCTTTCACTCCTGAGCTGCTGGCGTTGCTTCCACCATGCGGCCTTCCAGTCGAGGAATGCCAGAACCCGCCGCATTTCTTCTTTGAGATGCAGGACTTCTTCCTTTGTTCGAGCGGCGCGAGCTCGATGTTTTGCCCATTCTGACCTTAGTAGGTCATCGCTCTTGTCTTCTTCCCCTGATGACTTACCCGATGTCCATATCCACGACAAAGTCCGTCGTGTCTCACCTGTGCCATCGCGACGAGCTCGCAATTCCGCGAGTAGGTCCAGTTCTTCAACCGGCTCTGACTGCCCGTCGGCATCAACCTCCATGTTGTCGGGTGCCTGTGATCCTTCTAGTTGGCTGTCGTCGGCCGCCTGCAATGCCTCTAGTTGGCTATCGTCGAGTGTTCCTTTTTGCCCCTTGCGAGGTTTGAGTCGTTCAGCGTCCTGATAGCCCCTGATATCTCCATCCTCCAAAACCCTATACAGGCTCTCCCAATCCCCAGGACCACTCAGTGCCAGCTTGGCAACTCGGGAGGCACGGTATCTCTCTGCAGCAGTCCTCGCCCTCTCGTGGACTCTATCAATAACTGCCCGTGAACGAGTCCCCTCTCGCTGGCCTCGAAGCTGCTTGTTTTTGAACAGAACCATCCGACTCTTTATCCTAAGAATTCGCCTGATGTCATCAAGCGCATCCGAGCAGTGCGCGGTATGTAGCCGTTCTTCAATGTCCTCCAATCCCGAAACGCAGATGTTTGTTCGGTGGGGTTGCGGAATTTTCGACGGAAGCCAAAGATAGATGTCCTCGGACTCTTCAGAAGGGGGTGCATTGGGACCGTTAGGGGAGAGATTGGGATGGTCGGTCCAATATTGTAGAAGTCCGGGCATGTAGAGGAGGTAGAGGGATTCCCAGGCACGAATACGAGTGAGCAAGGTGTTCCTTTGCTCTGTTAATGAGCCCTCCTTCCGAACCGTTGATGAAGCGGCCAAAGTCTTCACAGTTCGACGCAGTCGACGTCTATTAAGAGAATGTTAGTCTCTCTTTCCGGTTAGGAAAAAAAAACTAGTTGGCCAACGCACTGTGCTTCCTCTAAATCCAATCCAATCGAGACAAACTGGGCCGCCGTGGTCTTATGGGCAAATTTTCCACCCTTCTTAAGAAAATCAGAGTCTTCTTTTGCCAACGCCTTCTTTACTAAAGCCTCTGAGACACCTTTGAAGAACTGATAAGCCCAAAAACAAGTATGCAAACTCAATTCTAACTTACAGGCATTTTCCGTGTGATAAGGGTTTTTGACAGACTTTGGAAAGCCGTCGTTTTCCCAACGAATACATATCTGCTCCCATTCGTCGCACAGTTCCTTCCCCACTGATTTCGACAGCCCCTCAAATCCGACAGCCTGAACGTTGCGATCCGCGACAGCCGCCTTGTATCGACGAAGCAAGGTCTTCCCTTGTGAAATGTACTTCAGCCAGTTCCAGAAGCCGAAGTGATCATCGAGCATGTCATGTCGCGATCCTGGTCCCATAGTTTTTGTGGAATTGCCGAGCGCGTTATGTGGACTCCAGATGCGCTCGATGCATTCACCGTCAGTCTCTCCAACACCGGGAATGTAGTTGAAGGAATACACTTCGTGGTTGACAGATCCGTGCATCGGCTCGTGTAATTTGGGAATGGCGGGACTGAAGTGAAGTTGGGGACGCGGTTTGATTTCTTCTGGCCAATGATCTTCGATCCTTCGATGCAGATTAATGAACCATTGGCAGGCGATGTCATAGCTGATCAAGAGGAGCGATATGAGCACGAATCGAAGGGCTGAACCAAAGATGTAGTCCATGTTTGCGTATCTTGAACCCTCGTTAATGACAGAAGAAAAAATCAACAACAATGGTACGCACCTTTCCCCCTTTTGAAGATTCCCTACGCCTAAAGGCATTATCATCTCCGAGCGACCGCAAACGGCCATTCCAACACCGGTGTACCTCAGTCCGACTGAAAACTTTGTGTTCGCTTTTGCAAGGGCTTGAAGGCCGACGCATGTACTAATCTGTGAAAGTTGTCAGGGAGAAGAATGCCTTGAGAGTAAGAAAATCGCACATCATCATCCTTTGCCCTGCTCAGGACATAGTCCTCGTATGGCTCACGAGGCACCATGTACGCCAGTCCGATTCCAAGGCCTGGATCTTGCGAGTAATTTGAAACCAATTGATTTTTGAGGCGGAAGTTCGCATCCATGCAGAGTATAACCATGTAAAGAAATCTACAAAAAAACATTAGCCTAGCCGCGGAAAGCTTTAAGCAACGTTGACTCACTTGAGACCCTTGGGAGCATCCTCCCATCCTTCAGGAAGATTGATGCCCGGGCGAGGGCAGGACGGACAAAGAACAGCCAGATCTCCGGGTGAGGTCCCATCGACACCAGTGGGATCATGCCCTCGACCCGCCCACTTTAACATCTTCAGGTGTCGCCATTGTAGCATCATGCGGTAGAGGGCTCGATAACGGAGTTTGGGGAGGGAAATTCCAGTATTGTTAGTCAACTTTTCCAGGCAGCGATAGAAGTCATAAGTCGACCCCTTCGTTGTAAGAGTCATCATATGTAGATTTTGCAAGAGGTCAAATGTGGCGCAAGTTCTGATCGTCAGCTGAGATGCGGGATACAGTTTTCGACGAAGAAGTTGGAGATGTTGGGGAATCGCACGAGTACAACCACAATATTGAATAGATACAGAGTGAATGCCATTGGTGTGAAGGACAAGCATACCGGTGTGACAAGGAATTGGGTTTTCACAGAACATACTAGCATGGTTGAGCTGAATCTTGAGTCCCATGGATTTGAGAGACACCTCCACAAAAGAATGGTCCGACCATTTCTGAAGTAATCTCAGCACAGATATTTGACCTCTAATCTTAAGCAACTGACCTTGATTCGATGGAAAGGATGCTTTCGATGACGCCGAATGCAGCACGGTCCACAACAGAGATCTGGAAGAAAGCACTCTTCACAACGATACTCTGCAGCTCCCGGGACGGCGGTCTTTCTGGAAAGGCAGTCCGGGCATTGTTTGACGGTTAGGAAATCCCCCCTTCCGGCAAAACGGATCATTTCATCGAGGTAGGCTTGTCGATAATTCTCTTTCCAGATGACATGGGGCCTTTTCTGTTTGGAAATACGCAGCGTCAGATTATTGGACACAGAATGTAAGTGAACCACATCTGTGTACTTACTGATACTCTGCTCCTCCTGTACTTCTTTTTCTTAGGCACAGGCAACGGAGCCTCTGTCATGATATCGGCCTCGAGTGCTTCTTCATACCATTCGCCATTTGGATCGAGCGCAAACTCAGGGTCGTCTGGGGTGACCCATTCTTCAGTCTCCTCCCATATACCGGCCGCGTGCTCGGTCGTTCTTGCCAAGGTCGCAGTCAAGGTATCATTTCCAACCCTTCGGAGGCGCCCCTCTCTCGATTGGATGATGCTGAAGTCTCCTGCCGAGATAACAGGGTCGTGGTACGCAGTTCCCGCTGCAAGTCGCGGACGCTTCACGGGTTTAGTTGACGAGATAGGGAGGTCTGTCATATCGAAAGATCAGGAAGGACGTTGGCGGATTAGATCGAGAAACGCGTCGGTGTATTATATCACATGACGTAGACAACAATCCAGCCGTGGAAAATTTTACTGATAAAATCGATTTTTTTGAACTTCAAGGCGAACGTCGAAACCGAAGCCTTCAAATCCACTCAACCGCTCCTCCACTGCTCCTCCACTGCCCCTCTGATTTGTTTTGATTGATTCCACGGCCGAGGAAGGTCCAAGCCTGGAAATACACTGGGCCGTGGATCAACTCAAAGCAAATCTTCCCCTGCTGTCTTTCGTCATACCCTCACCTGCACCTCAACAACCACACAAGTTTCACATCTTGTCGAAATCCGACTCCCGAGGTATGTCCAGAGGTCCATCACCCTCCCCTTACATTCATTTTCAGTTCCAGATAACACATGGCCGTCATAACCTCTTCAAACACGGACTTTGATTTTTCACAATCCTTAAGAGACCGAATCTTGCAGGAAGGTCAAGAATGGGATGTATTCGGAACGTCCCCACTCACATCTGTGGCATCCTCCCCCCTGTCTTCGTTACCACCATCACCTTCCTCTTCCCCGCTATCCCTGCCTATGCTCGACGACCTCCCCTTTCTTGAGCCTTTTCCACATCTTGAACATACCTCCCACCTTCAACCGTCGGCCCCACTTTTGCAATGCCCCACCTATGCTCAGCCTTCACTCCCCCAATCGACACCCCCCAATCCAATCATAACCGCACCAACCAAACGAGATCGCAAAAAAAAACACAAGGCAGCTCACAACAGCGCCCGCCAAAAGCGAAGGGCCGAGGCTGCTGAAGCTTCTTTTGGGCAATATCAAGTGCGCGAACGCGCTCTTAAACGTTACGTTCTCCCAGCCCCCGCCATCTCTACTCCCATGGATACCGAGGGGCTTAGTGCCGACAGTAAGGGTTTCGTTGGCATCGACAATGTCAAACGTTCGAAAAAGATATTCAAATTGTCAGAGCTGGTGGGCGAGGGATCCAAGGGTTTTAGACTGATACATTGGGATGGAATGTATGTATTTCAATGTACTTGATGGACTTTCCTAACCTACTATCTACTTTGCTTATAGAACGCCTACATCGATCACTGATTCAAAGAATCGAGTCATTGGGGTTCTGGCTGGCACTCCCAAGGACAAAGATTGGCCGGAAATGCATCGTCAGGCGGCGCAGGCATTGGAAGATCTTCGAAAAAGCTGCGTACCTCCAAAGGGCAAGAAGAAACGCAAGAATCGTCGGGGACCCTTCTTCGCTCTTCAATGTGGCGTCTCGCACGGCGGCGGTCAACGACGACCGAAGAACCTTTACAACGTACCCGCCAATGAAAAAGTCCTCAAGAAACTGAACGAAATGCGACCGTTCAAGCGCATTGCAGGCTTTGCGTCATGTAAGCACCCCTGCCCTCCTTTGCCTGGTTTGACTAACAGTGTTGAACTTCTGTAGCCGTCATGGCCTGCCACGCCCCCCTTCTCTATGAATATTATCAGGATCGCCTAGGAAGGCTGTTTGAACAGGACGAGCAACTGAAGAAAAACTTCCCCTCAACAATCTTTGCAGCGGCGACATATAACTTTGGACCCCGAACTGAGTGCTATGAGCACACCGATCCGGGGAATCTCTCCTGCGGTTGGTGCTCTGTGACCCCTGTTGGCACCTTCGACCACACGAAAGGGGGCCATCTGGTTCTCTGGGACTGCAAACTTGTGATCGAATTTCCGCCTGGATCCACGATTCTACTTCCTTCTGCCGTCGTCGCCCACTCGAACACCGCCATCCAACCTGGAGAACGACGTTACTCGTTCGCCCTTTACAGCGCCGGGGCCCTCTTCCGCTGGGTGGAAAACGACTTCCAACGAAGCGTAGATTACTACGGCTCGTTATCTAAGGAGGAGCGGGAATCAGTTGATGCCAAAGACCTTGCCCGATGGAAGTTTTACCTTTCGTTGTTACCAGTCATTGAGCCTAAAGTCGATAGTTTGTTGTCATCGTAGACGTTTCTTACCTCAATATCATGCACTTTCTCTCTGCAGCTTGTTTGAACGGCCCAGAGAACCTATGTAGAAGTGTTGGAAAGCATGGGTTAGTGAGTATGACGAGTCGCATTGTCTAAGGCCGCTTGCGTGGTGATTTCGCCCAAATTGTGAGTAGTAGACTTGCTTTTACCGCTCTCTCAGGGAACTGTGTGTATCGGACCCTAGATATTGTGTATGTACTAACATATACCTTTACTGTGTTAAGATTTGGCTCGGGACAGCCCAGTTTTACGAGCGATACAGTAGAAACATCAAAATCTTGCGCAAAACGGAATTGAAAACCATATGAACCGAGTCTGAGTATCTCATATAATTGATCCCATTTCGCTTTCCAAATACAGGCCCCTTTATTTTTGTTTGATGCACAAGCAAGAGAGACCTCGATGATGATCCATGTTAATTCTGAAGCTCAGACTCACAGAAATATCCAAGGAGTGGGCAATTTTTAAAAATTCTGGCAAAGGTCTACCTATGACGACTGTCCTAAAAATAGAATCTGACGTTCACACTAATGCATATTAGGGGCACCGTCGCCTTTGCTTTCAACCCCCATTGTCCACAACACAACCTCTACTCACCACACCAATCCACCATGGGGCGTCGCTCTCCGTTGGAGCAGGGCTCACTCTCGCGTCGACAGCGACACTATCGCAGGTGAGGACCGTCTCCACACAGCTATACAAAGCACTTACTCGTATGGACGCAGAAATTTGGATGAAGAAAGAGAGAGGGCCCGCACACGGGCCAAAATGTATCAAATCTGCCAAATACTCATAGACTTGCCAGCACTGACCCCGTTTCTGACCACAGCCGTCGAGAAAACCAGTCACCTGAGGAGAAGGCAGCACAGAGGGCGCGACATCGTGAAGCACAAGCCCGTTATCGAGCAGCGAATAGGCTACAGCTCAAGACCCAGTCTTGGCAATATTGGTATGATTTTGACAACTCTCAGTGTCGGCAAGTCCGCTTCAATCGAACCATGACCCTAGACTCGGGCAAAAACGAAGGCGACAACAAGAAAATGATGAACTGGAGTATCAGAGGTTGATGGGGCTAGCGGACGGAGTGTAGAGGTTCATGTTCCTGAATACCAACCACTTTTTCATTCAATTTAGGTGCTTTTCTGTACAGTACGCCACCAGTAGTCTGGCCGACCGTCTGCATTGAAACGCCACAAGTGGAAATTTACTCCATTCAGGGAAATTATATCATTATACATTTCACTCTGACATTTGGTTGGTGTGATTTTGGGCACTTCTCCATTTCAGGCCTGCATGTAAACCTCTTTTATATCTCCTTATTGAGTTTCGTACGTTGCGAATCAAAATTATTCTTGAAACGAACTACTATGTAGCAAAGGGGATAACACAATTGAAAAAGTCAGAAAATTAACGAGCGAAAAGGGTATACTACTGGTACCGGAACGAGTTTCAGCAGAGGTAGAGGGGAATAAGAAAAGTTTGAAGGGTCAGAAAACAAACAAGAGTGAAAATGGGTATACAGTAATGGTACCGAAACTGGTATCAACTGAGGTGTAAGAACTAGGAAAGAAGAGGTGTACGGAACCAAGCGGAAAGAGGTACTAGTGGAATAGTTAGTCGTCGGCCCACAGCGAGGCGTATTTGCTGTCGTCTTCAACAGGAGTCGATGCAGGGGCCCGAGACTTCTTAGCAGAAGTCGTTTTCCGAACCTTGGTTGGTTTGGTCGTTTTGGCAGTGGGAGTTGAGGGTGACTCTCGCTTCCTCATACCCCTCGCAACGTTGGAAGACGAGGCCACAGGAGGGCCACGTTGGGTCGCAGTCGATGCCGAAGACTGAGGCGTGACGCCGTTCACGAAGAGAGTCGTTGCTACGACCTCAACGTCCTCTGAATCAGTGTCAGCCCGAGGGTCATCATGGACCATTGTAATGCCTTGAGGTGAGGCGGAAACTTGAGGCAATAAGTTGACAAATCGGCGGCGTGGTTGGGAGGTATTCAAAAAGGGTGTATTGGGAATTGCTTCACCTGACTCGGATGGGGTAGATGGCGGGAATGATAGGGGCCTGACTGGCATATCAGTGGGATCTTGTTGAGGCTGCGGATCTGGATACATGAAGAAGTCGGGATCCGGGATAAACGGAAAGGGCTGAGGTTTGCGAGTGGGTTGGCGAACGGGTGGCAATTCAATTTCTTCAGGACTTGAAGGAACCGAAATGGTTCCAGGGTTCACCAGCCTTCCGAGGCAATCAAAATGCAGTTGGGTCATTGGGCGCCTGCCAGTGGGTCCGCTGAGTCTGTCCGTTTGCTCCAGGATAGTCGGCAGAAGACCGCGACCAAGCCGGGCGGGTTGGGCGACCACCGCTGGTTGGGCGATGACTGGTTGGGCAACGACTGGTTGGGCAACGACTGGTTGGGCGATGGCTGGTTGGGCGATAACTGGTTGGGCGATGACTGGTTGGGCGATGATTGGTTGGGCAACGACCGCTTGAGCAGAGACGTGTCGAACAAGGGCAGGAGTGGGCCAACTCGACGGCACATAGAACGGACGGCTGGGGGTTCCACACTGCGAGAGTGTTCCATAGTGCAGTTGAATGGGGGGTCGAGCTGCTGTTTGTATGCGGTCACCACTGAGAGTCCTGGCAGACACCATCAAGGGCGGTGCTGACTGCGCCCTGGCCGTTCCTGCAGTGGGATTGGTTACAGGCGGAGCGAGACGAGAAGGTTCGGGGGATGGAGGCCTCTGTGAGTTTCGTGAGGTGTTGGCGACGTGGTTCAGGTTGAATTCATGGGTGTAGTGTGCATGTGCCTCATCCCAATCCCTGAACGTTCGCATTGCAAATTGTTCGAGTCGAGAGACACGGCGGATGTCAAAAGTCTCTGCCCTGCAGTCAAAAGGGTAAGCGTATGAAATGGGTGTCGTTTTTGCATGGGCTTACCAGGTGCTGTCATATATCCCAGCTTCCTCGCCGATAGTGACAACATAAAATATAGGTCGGACGGGAGGAGGGCGAACAAATTCTGAGGGATGAGGGGGCGAGACAACCCAATCATTCGTGTTGCACTCGAATTCGTCGTCTGAGTCTGGGGCGAGAACAATTTCTAACGTTGTAATGAATATGCAGATAAGCATTGAAAGGGCGATGTAGACATACCTCCTTGGATAGTTGGCTCGGGTCCTGGGCCTAGAGTCTCTGCTGCAACGACAACAAACGGGTCAAGACCGGGATCAGGTGCAGTGGAAGCCATGTTGACGGCGATGTTGGTGGGAGTCGGTGTAAGTTGCATACTTGAAATTATTTTGGAATTCGCCGTCGCATTTAAGGCTTTGTTCTGTCAGATGGTGCCGATTTCCTGGTTCATACCCTTGCGGACAAGATCCTGTAAAGGTACGAAAACGGTTAGAGTAGAATTAAAAAATGCGTGTTCGAAACAGACTGTGTTTGTGGCGGAACGATACGAACTAGCTCAGCGGTGGCTTTCTTTGCCACATATCCGTTTGAGCCAATAAATCCTCTCCACGTCTTTTCAGTTTGGAGATGTAGCCTGCAGGGGTCCTGAAAAGAATTGAAAAGAAAAAAAAAAGATCAATTCGGAAGCCGATGGAGTCACCGAGACTTACCTAGTTTCGTCTTTGGTAGATACGGTCTGCCAAATGAGGGTCCTACTAGGGCAGGGAACCAGGGTATACCGACCTGGTTTGCAATTTAGAAGAGAAGAAGATTGAGGAGAGGAACGAACGACGAGTAAAAAAAGGAAATTGCAATGAAAAGAGAGTAGGACAGCATGAAAAAAAGTTGAACCGATTCGATTATAATCCTCACCAATCAAGAGGTCTTAAATACGTTCGGACCTTGGTTTCGGCTGCTGAAACGCCCCTCCCCGTCTTCGTTTTTTTTGAGCCACAAGCAACAGTTCTATACCGTGGTGAGTAATGTTGTGTTTTGGTGAAGATATTATGACTGACCGTTGTTCAGACGCCAGTATGCCAAACCCAGGGGCCTTCCGAGGGTCTCGCAAAGACTTTCTCATGGGCGAGAAAGAGGCCTACAGTCAGGCCGTCGATGGAAACTACACCGCAGAGGCATTAGCCCTTATCTTTCGACGTTACTTCAAACGGTACCCGCTCGACTTACCTCACAATACGGAGCCCAGTCTAGAGCACCTGGCTGCTGTTGACGACAATGCACCAGACCCAGAAGTTCCCGAGCCTGATATCTTTGCCTTGTCACGAGAAGAATACGACGAGGCAATGAAGAGGTCAACTGAACGAAAAGAAACCCTCGAGTATCGAAAGAGTGTGAGTTTGATTTCTTGTGGTCATCTGATCAGTTTGAGCTGAAGGTTATGATTAGCAAATCAAACGATGGCTGGCTTACCAGTATATGAAGGACCATCATGTCGATCCTAAAGAAACGGGCGAGCGCAACCCCTTCTGGTTGCTGATATGCAAGCTCGCCAACAAGTCTCCCGATCGCCCTCGCAGAAAGGCCCCATACAACATATGGAGGAAGACGGAACGAGCCAAAATCGATGCCAAGGTCAAGAAACTCAACGTTGCGAAGGGTCAGTTGGCGGCCCACCACGACAGGATCGCACGCGAGATGTACACAAAGCTGCCCGAGGACACGAGGAAACACTGGGAGCTACTCGCCGAGTCGGAACATCGCGTGGCCATTGAGAAATGGGAGGACGATATGAATGCTGGGTTTTCAAAAGATCCTGCAGATCGTCAGAGGTGCGTCAACGTTGTCTTCATCAAGAAACAAAATACTTACAGCGTTGTAGGGCCATTCAAGCCCTTGTTGGGTTATTATCTCCGATTCTGGACATAATCTGTGATGCGACAGGTTGGAAGGCAACATTCATCGCCGGTGGCCCTGAACCGGCCCAAGGGGGATTGCTTAATGTGATCAGGTATGTCAATTAGTTTGTTTATCACAACATTGGCTGATGGAATTCATTCAAGTATCCACTCTGGTACTACCCCTGGCGATGTGAAGATGACGTTTGGGCATGCAGAGCGTGCAAACATCAAGAAATTCTTCATTCCGATGTTCGGCGCATTTCTTCAGAAATGCTACAGTAAGTCCATTTTCATACTAGCTTTTATTTATTCTAGTAAAACTCATTACGGTGAATTCTAGCACCAGTGGAATGTCGTGCGAGAGCACTTCCCAGCAAGGATGCGCACCTAAGTCTCACTGACTTGGATTTGGATGATCAAACCGTCACGATCCACAATATAGGTGCGAGGAAAGACCAATCCCTCCCATCTGCTTCCACCCAACCTCCATCGACGACACCCGCTACCACCTCGACAACACATTCGTCTATGCCTCCGATTGTAAAGGCTCCTGTGGTCGCCGCCAAGGCCCCCGTTCGCTCCAAGAAAGTCGTGTCTGGGGGTGTAAAGCCCTCTCAGGTTGCTTCCAAGGGTCCAACGGCCCCGAAAGCCGTCGTTGCCCCCAAGGCCGCGGATGCTAGTACTGCGCCCCCACCGTCCGAATCCCTTGCGGCCTCAGCAACCCCTCCGATGTCCTCCAAGTCTGGTCCCGGTGTCCAAGCCCAGCCTGACATTCAGAAGGAAACTATTCCGGCCGCTGTCACTACCGAAGCTGTCGCCCCCCAAAGTCCTATCGCCGTTGTTGCCAATGACCCGTCCACTGAAGAACCCATTGCGTCAGCTTCCGAACACGATCGCATCTTGGAATTGGAGGGTGACACGCTTGAGAGGCGTACTTCGCCTGAAGAGGATGAGGTCGAGATGGTTGCATCTAGGTCACCATCCCCCACACTTTCACATATCTCTCCTGGGCCGTCTCCTGCTCCATCACGATGCCCATCCCCAATCAGAAGCCCGATCGATATTGCATCGCCCCAAGACTCTATACAATGTAGCCCTGACACCAACGCCCCCGAATCGACATCACCATCCGACCCTTCTTCGACGACTGCCGCTCCCAATGCGTCGAGCACCAGGAAAAAGGTCCCGAAATCCCGCTCTTCTGCAATACTTTCCACAGCGCCAGATCCATCGAATGAGAGGCCAAAGAGGACGATCACGAAGACCAACAAGTTGATTCTCATGGAAGAGGCGAGCTCTCGGAGGGGGAAAAAACGGGGAGTTGACGAGAACGATAGCTTGGCT
>JAIFHD010012597.1:0-26750 GCA_019721455.1 Psilocybe mexicana | reverse complement strand
CGTTACAAACTGCCCGAGTCGAGCCCTCATAGATGAACGAGAGAGAGAGGTCGGCATCGCGGCTGGTTCGACGCTTAGCCAGACCACGTGCTTGGCCCGTTTTTGGGGACCGTCTGCCTCAGGATTCGCAGGTTGACTTCTCATTGCTCAAACTCGGATAAACCTGTGAGGTCTCGCTGCTGGAAGTCGGATGGATGGTGTTGAAACTTCCGAACTCGCTGAGACTTGCTGCGTTATATTGGGAGGGCTGATAAGATAAGATGCGGGTCCTTGATTACGTAGTGGCGGGCCGCCAATCCGCTAAGAGGTCAATTGGATGCTTGTACCAGAGCCGGTCTGTCGCAGTCCCGTCGCAGTGACATCGACCACGTAGGCCTCCCAGTCCATCAAACTCCAGAAAGTCTTCCTCGAGAGTCTAGCAAGACTCCTCTGTACTCGGAAGGACGTCATGCTGGATGATGATGAACGACATCTGGAGCAGGAAGAGCATGCTCCTCTCCTAATCAACCAAGAGGGCCCAAGTTTGCAAGGTTCAGCTCTGGAAGGGCGGGCTGTGACGAGGAGCCAGAGCAGCAGTGAGTCAGGATTGCAGAATTGTGTATGTCTTCAAGAAATTGACCAGAGTTTTGGGAATTGAAAGGCAGAGATGGGGAATCGTACGACAACGTACCAAAAGACAAAAGACAACTTGGTGAGCCCCTCCTCTGAACCCTGATGGGAATTTATTAATCTTTGTGACATGCTTTGGACATGCTGACTATCGGCAGGGCTCATTAGTGCTGCCTTCCTCATTTTCAACCGTATCATCGGAACGGGGTCAGTTATTTTTGCCTAATTGTCGAACACCCCTGACGACACTTCAAACCTTAGCATATATGCTACACCCAGCAACATCCTACGCTCCTCTGGAAGCGTTGGTGTGGCTTTCATTATGTGGCTTTTTGGCGCGTTCATTGCTGCATGTGGAACTGCTGTTTATGTTGAACTCGGAACTGTAAAGAACATCTCTCTTGACACTCTGCCAAACCCCTCACTTCGTCTCTGTATCAGGGGCTTCCCCGTAGTGGAGGGGAGAAGAATTATTTAGAATTCATATATCGCCGGCCCAAATTTCTGGCAACGTGTACATATACGTTTTATACCCTCATCATGGAAAGTTGTTCTCTGCACACAAACCTCTTTGCCTGCTTGATCTCTTGCGTATCTAGGGAACTGCTACCGCGAATAGCGTCGTTTTCAGCGAATGTATGCGCCTGCCTTGCTCTTCTACGCTATGGAATCCACTAACGCTTCAGTTTCCAGATGTTTTGCACTCCCTGGATGTCGAACCCACATGGTTCAATACACGTCTCGTCGCGTTTTCCTGCTTGACTTTTATCTGCCTTATTCATGGCACTCGACTTAAATGGGGACTACGCCTGCAAAACGCACTTGGTTTCTCCAAGCTCGTCATCTTAACCCTCATCTCTCTTTCCGGTCTTCTCTGTCTCCTCAACGTGAAAGGTTTCAGGGTAAGAGATGGCTACGAAAGACCCGATAACTTCAGATGGGTCAAGTTCTGGGAAGGATCGGGCACAGGGTTAAATGCTTTCGCGAGCGGTGTCTACAACGTCATTTGGTCAGTTTCATTTTCCTTGACGACTTAAACCTGAATTTCTCTGATACCAATCTCTTCATTAAATAAGGTCGTTCATTGGCTATTCAAATGCCAATTATGCCCTGTCAGAGGTTCGCGATCCCGTTCGCACCATCAAGCGCGCAGCCCCATTGGCGATGGTTTGTGTCACGACGGTATATATCTTCATCAACATCGCATACTTTGCCGTGGTTTCCAAAACCGACATATTGGAAAGCCGGCGGATTGTTGCGTTAGTGTGGTTGCTGATAATCCACGTCTCTGTCCACTTACCGCTTTTCAGAGCGTTATATTTTCGGAATCTCTTTGGAACTACGACTGAAAGGGCCTTGAGTGCATTTATCGCGTTGTCTACCCTAGGAAACCTTCTCGCTGGGCAGTTCGCCCACGGCAGAGGTACGGAAACCATAATTCAGCTATCAAATAATGAACAAGCATTTAACTTGTAATCCTAGTGATTCAAGAACTTGGTCGAGAGGGCGTATTGCCCTTCGCATCCTTCTTCGCAAGCAATAAACCCTTCAACGCACCCCTCAATGGCCTTTTCACCCAATATCTTGTTTCTTGCACCTTGCTGTTTGCCGTTCCACTCGGAGATGCTTACCTCTTCTTCATAAGCCGTACGTTGATCGAGTCTTTTCTCTCTCCCTTCGCCTTGCTCTTCCCTGCGAACTGATTGCTGGTCTTGCATTTCCCCAGTCTCATCCTACTCCCTGACACTCATCAATACATTCGTTTCGATTGGACTTCTACTACTGTACATACCAGCTTATCGGGCGTTCAACTGGAACCCACCATTTCAGGCGCCCAAAGTTGTGGTTCTCCTATTCTTCTTGTCGAATTTATTCCTAGTTATCGTCCCATTCTTCCCCCCAATACCAGGGTCCAAGACCTACGTCAATCTCCCATACTGGGTGAGTCAAGTTGCTTCATATGCCCATTCGCCAGACTGACTTCAATACATGCAGTCGCACTCTGCCGGAGGCCTTGGTCTGTCGGTACTTGGATTCCTATATTGGTACATATGGGCGGTATATTTGCCAAGGAAGAAGGGATACCAACTAGAGCGCAAGTGGGTCGTTCAGGACGATGGTGTTTCTCGGTTTGTCTTTCATAGATTACCCGTGTCGACGACTACCAGTCGATAGATGGATTCCGGCTGTCTGATATTTTTGGGGACATCAGCATTGGTTAGTAGAAGCACTCTTATGACATGCTGACATCGATTCTGACTACTAGTGTGAGTCCCTGCACCGTTCGATGTTCAAATCTAACGACTTTGTCAGTCCTTCTTTTGCTTTTTTCACTATCGGTGCCTGCGCGGGTAATCGTACGAAATCGCAACGCCCAATCGACCCTTGCTCCTCGTGATGTCAATGCCATGACACCCCTGTGTGTGATGAGCTTAAGTCATCTATCTTTGCGAAGAATTCAAGAAGCAGGCGTTGATTGTTCTCAGCTAACTCTATCTAACAGAATGAAAGGTAATGGAATTAATATGGAAAACTCTCTCGTTGTTCAATTTAAAAAAACATATGAGCAGAGCCGTCGAAATCGCAGGAAAGCTTAACGTCTGGCTGACCGGCAAAAGGGGCGCAGCACGAATTTGACATCCACATTCATGAGGTTGCCGTAAAAACCCTCTGATGGCATCCTTGTTTCTAACTTTTTCCCAATTAACACCGACGATGTTTCCTGAAAGCAGCGTGGGCGTGAAGCGAGGCCTTCGGTCACTCGGTCTGAATAATAAAGTTTATTCGTTTGGAAACATCTTGGCAGCGGTCATGGACGCAAGCTCGAATGGGTTACCGCTCCACGGTCTTTGTCCCTTGACTTCCTTCTTCCACCTCCAATCCCTTCACCATGGATCTCCTTGACCATGAAATAGTGATGAGACGAGAAATGTCAGTGTCTAGGTTATCTGATTGCCACTCCCATGCTGACCTATCAACTTTTCCGTGTGTCCAGATTGGCCCATGACTATTTCCATATCCTTGCGGTCTGTCAGTGCTTTCTCTTTGACGCTTCACTCTATATCCTCGAGCTCACGTCGAAGAACCACCACCGTAACCAGCGTTCTTGTTCTACGATCACTCTATCACCTTCGGTGAGCCAGTTTCGTTCAGGCCAAATAGATTCCAAGTGGCCGAGCAAGTGTTGGTGGCGCTTTTTTTTGGTGGTGTTTTCGTGTGTACTAGGTGATGAGGTCAATTACATATGGCTACGGCCGAAAAGTCGAAGCTCGTATTGGTTTCTGGTGAACCGATATTTTGCGTTCTTTGGGAACATAGCTGTTTTGCTGCTGGGGTTTATGGATTTGACGTCCCAGGTATGCCAAACGCGTTTAATTTCGTGAGCTTGTGACTCTCTCCATCCTTTACTGACTTTTCTGCATAGAGGTCGGTGTTACGTCTTGACTCTTCCGCAGTCGCGTTCCATTAGTTCAAGTTAATGACGCTTTCTCATGCAGCTGCAAGCGGTTCAATCTCTTTCGTCAGACACTTCTCATTCTCAACCAAGTGATAGTTTGCAGTGAGTCCTCTCCGTGTTGTTCGTTTTCCCAGATTCCTCGATTAAATAATATCACCAGTTCTGTTGACCGCCCGTATTTACGCGTTGTATGGCTGCTCAATTCGAATATTGCTGTCCATGATTGGACTTGGAGCCGCTCTGGTGGGGTTGTCCTGTGTATGTTTTCTCTATCTTTTTTGGCCTACAAGCCCGCACTGCTGCTGAACTCTCTTTTTTCTTTTTCAAGTGGCAGCTGATTGGACAAAAAGGGTCACCGTCTGAGACCGTTACTGGCTGCCATATTGCCTTCTCGAAAACAACGTTAGGAACCCCTTGCCCTTTAAGCTCCTGTGACGAAGTCAAGGACTGACATGCGTTCATGTGTCTTTTTATCCATAGGGCAATACGTGTGTTCCCTCTTACTTTCTTCTCCTTTTTTTCTTCTGATATTATTTCGCAGATTTTGCAGCTGCATGGGAATCACTCTTCCTATATGACACAGTGATATTTCTCTTGACCATTTTCAAGACCTGGACAGGCAGAAGGGATCACGCTATCACGGGAATCAGTATACCTATCATCTCTCTCCTCCTCAGAGATGGTGAGTCTTCGTTGTGGGGCAAATTCATTGCGTGATTTAATTTATAACTTCTAGGTGCCGTTTATTTTGTGTACGATTCCCTCATGATCGGTCTTGCGTTCTCTCTGATAATTAATTCACTCAACTGTTATCAGTGTCATGGCACTCTGCAATCTTGCCAACATCCTGACATTTTACGTGAGTATCATCCCATGCACTTTGCCAATTCTCTGTCTTGACAAAATATTGATCTATCATTCGATAGCTCGCTTGGGTACGTACGTCTTGCCGTTTTTGTTTGTTTCACTCTTCTAAAGCCGATGTCCAAACCATCCGCAGCCGTTCATGCGAGGCGGCCTCTCAACATTCGCAAGCAGGTCCGTCCGTTTTCCTTCCCTCTAATTCAAAGACACCATGCTGACGTCTCCCCAGCATGTCCGTCTGTTTGATCTCTCGACTAATGCTAAACCTTCACGAAACGGCGAACGCGGGGATCTACAGCACGAGAGCGACAATGGAGCCTCATCCTGAAGATACACTGGACATCGTTCATCCTTCTGCGATGACCATGGACACAGAGACACAAAATTCTGTCAGGCGAAAATCCCGATGACGCTGTTGTAATTTGGGTATTAGGTTCTTCATCATGGCCAAAAAAAAAGGGCCATTAATATGTATTTTACTCAGCAAGCTATGTATACCCGGGGATGTATGATGAGGCACGGGAGATTACTTCTACTTCACGCATTATATTTTTATGTTGTATTTATATTCTTACGAATCGCTTGCTATCCAATGTAATAGACTGGAGAAGAAAGGATACAATAAACATTCGGAAATCTCTCAAAAAAATGCATTAAATTAACTAGGTTGAGCCATTCACCGCACTCAGGCTGGAGGGGCGCTTAAGTTCTCGTGCCTTCCGGGCTTGTTCTGGAGTAGCGAGAATGATATCACGCTTTACATAGGCATGCGGCTTCGCCTCCTTGAACCCTCGCGCTTTCGAAAGAGAGACGTCTTCCACAATTTCGGGTTTCTGTTGTTTTGTTGCGTCATTTGAATTGAAACTTCACTGAAAAATCCTAATAAACTTACAACGATCAAGGATGACTTTACTCCAAAAACCACATCAGATGAGAGGTAAGGATCGCCGTCAAAGAACAGAGATGTCGTCACGGATTCGAAACCGGGCGCCTATACAATGTAGATCAATTTGTCAATTAAGGGCAATATCTGATCAACCATGACTACACGTACCGCAACCTGAATATGAAGATGTGCTGGACGGAAAACGTGTCGTCCCAAATTAGTTACCAGTCGACCAACTGGACCGTCACTGGGGATAGGATATGAAACGGGCCTGCAGGAACATAAAAGTTAAAGCTGAGCCATGTAAATTCAGGTGAAGACAAGGATGTCAGCTTACAGCACAGCACGGTAAGCATACGAGCCGTCTTCTCCAGAGCGCAAACGTCCCCTGCAATCAGGGCCTTCTCGAACATCATACTAGTCGTATCCGTAGAGATCAGTAAGGGAGCCAGAAGATATGGAACACAGCTTACCTGGGTATCGTACAATCCATGTCCATCTGTCTCCCAAGTATCAATCACAGCGTTTGGAATCGGTTTGCCGTCGACGTCCAAAACACGTCCTTCGACATACATATAATCGCCCTTTCCTTCTGAGGCGATCGAATCTCCATATTCAACTGTTTCGCGATCAGTAGTGAAAATGACCAGAGAACGGTTAAAAGCATACCATCACGCGCGTCGTCTGTGAAGAATGGGCCGAGGACAGTTCCCTCAGTTGCTTCAGAGGGCTTCATATTGTTTATAGAATCGACGAGAATGGAGACGCCCAGGACATCAGATAAGAGGATGAACTCTGTTAGGTTGTCCGGGTCAGCAACAACACCTTTCTTCAGGATAAACCAAATGAACCTTGACGTATGTCTGTGCATTTGTGGCCAGTTTCAGTCAAGAAGTTGATCGCCGTCCTATTTATGTTTATAGTTGAAATGAAGGAAGGCTTCAGTTTAAGTGGAAAACTGACATCCATTCTTCAGTCGTTAACGACGTCTCTCGCACAAAATCGTGCATATGCTTGATCTGTGGCCATTTTCAGTCCGAGTACCAAGCATGGCTGCTAATTGCAATCCTTGGAATTTCTACACTCACGAGACTTCCCATCACGACTTTCAGTCGTTCATTCTTGCCTGTCAAACAAGATTCAACGAGTCAAAAACCATGGCAAAGAACAGGACCACCGGAATGACGTACAATTGGCATTCATAGCGAGCGCATTCTCGGTTATCGACTCATCCGACATGTTCAGGTTCTTTGGGAGCTTGGAGATGTCTATTCCATGGTGTTTGGCCTTCTCGGCGGCTTGGATCATAGAGTCCATGGTGGTCGTGAGTGATGGGGGGAAATAGAGATGATGAAACGAACAGAACCGAAGCGCATATATAAAGGAATTTGTCAATGGGAACTCGAGAGGTGCGGTCTCAGCGCCTTGAATTGATAATCAAGGCCGACTTCTCAGACGTGTGTTGGCGTGGGAGGTTATACCTCAAAACAAGTCGTCTGCATCAGGTACTTATAGCAGGTTGGAGAGCCTCTTTATAAGGCCTGTATAATTAGTCAGAGGCTTGAAATATCACGAGATCATAGGGAGCCTCACCTGGCCGCACAGGCGAGAATGGATTGATACATGATGGACGCCAAACGTAGCCTGCCCCAGAAGCCCTGTGAGACCCTGGGGTATATTCGCAAACAACATGACTGCGATTGTAGATGGAAGCCTGGACAGTCAAAAATTCAAATTCGAGGAGTTGGGATGGTAAACGAGATCTGGTAAACGAGATCAACCGTCGTACCTTAAAGAATTCAGAAATATCAAGGTCTGGTCATTGTGGTCTGTGAATTTCGACTAAAGAGATTCGGTCAAAATGGTAGAGAAGAAAAAGGGACATGTTAGAAACATTGGATAGGCTAAAGTTGGGAACGTGTTTGAGCACGGCCGAACACTGGATGGTCAAGTGTGGGAACGTTTTTCAAGCGGCGAATGAAATGCCGGCCATCAAATCATGCCGAGTAGAAGGTTTGTCTTGTCTTCCAACCAACTCCACTTCGGGCCCTCAAGGCCTCATCCTTGAAATATGTCTATGGCCAAGAAAATTTTCCCAAAGCTTCACCATTTTATTCTGGCCTCGTTCAGCTTGGTGTTTTTAAAGCATTGACAGTCTCGGAGCCAACATATTAATACTGAAGTGTGTCCTCCCACTCTTCTAGGATGGCTGTATATCATCCACGACCCATCGGACGGATGTTCATGATACTCTTTGTTTCCATTCATCAATTTCAGTTTCATTGCTTGAATGTTTTTATCCAGACATTACAGTGTGACTGTGGCTAATGTTCTTACCATGCATCGAACGTGGCAGCCTCCGCGTATGGTACTGGCAGACGATGGACTACCACCTTGGCCCTCCTTGCAGATCTGTCAATTAAATATATTATGGGCGGAACCGTGGCCCATATGCCGAAGAAGAGCCTTCGTCCCGACTCCCCAAGACAGAATCCCGCATGCGACCATGGAAGCTCAAATGTTCACGTTCGGCCTTGCAATCATATTCAGCCAGCTTGTACCTCACTTCAAACAACGGTTCTTATAAATGGAGGATTTCATGGCAGCCTTATGGATCTGTGCTTGTGAATTTGGGATTTTGGTGATGGCCAGTTCAAGCATGCTGCATCATAGAACATGTTAACTGGAGCTGCGGCGGAGTCTACCCTGCGTCAGGACTCAATAGTAGGCCCACGAAAGAACTGAGTGCCTACCGATTCGGACGTGATAACAAGGCTTTTCGGACGGATCATACTAATATCGTGTGTGGAAATATCTGGATAGTCTCTTGAAATATCTTTGATTCATCACACAAAATGGTGGTGGAGTGCAGTACACGAATAACCCTGGTATGCATGATTGTCACAAAGGCACAATGGATGGTGAAGACACAGAGAAGAGAGAAAAACCACAACAGAATATCGTACAACTTGTCATAGAAAAACGAAAAAAGGAGAATCTAAAATCCACCGAAAATCCTCCCAAAGAACCCTCCTTGAGACTTCGAATTTGATTTTGAAGACGAACTTGCAGAACGATCTTGTTCATCATCAAACGCGACTCTCACACTCCCATTCATCGAATCCGCTTTCAACATATCACCCACCCATTCACCTCCCGCCCCAGATTGGCTAGTAAGGCCATTCGACCATTTCCGCGCATCGAAATCACCTAGAAAACTTCTCTGCCCACCGTTCACCTCGGAGAAGTGGGTCAAGAGCGGTTTGATGGCGTCGGAGAAGTGGACGCTGCCGTTTCGCGTGGAGAGGGAGAGTGGGCCTTGGAAGGACCGGGGGAGGTAGATGTTGACGCTGCCGTTGGAGGACCAGCAGTTGATGTGGATGGGCGACCTTGGTACTTCCTCCAGGGATGGTTTCAAGCTTCTCGGGGGCTCCGGGGGGACTTCGTGCTGTTGAATTATGAGGAAAACATACACATTTTTAATAAGTTTTCTTGGGAGAAAGACAGAGCACTCACAATTTTCAGAGTCACGCTCCCATTATTCGAGCGCGCTCGGAAGATAACCTGAGGACGGAGCGCAGTCTTAGTATCCACAAGCGCAGCAGCACCATGACTCCTCTCCTCAACAGGCACCGTCCTCGGCAACAAATACACCTCAGCGTCCACCGCCCCATTTTTCGAGAACAAATACAAATTTTCCCTCGTCTCCTCCGTCTGCCCGCCCTCGAGCGGCGGTAGGAAAGCCGCGGGGATGATCATGGAAGGATCGACGATCCAGACGCCTTTGACGCTGGAGTTGCTGCGCGAGAGGTGCACGAAGTTGGAGGGCTTGAGGTCGGGAAGGTTGCGCGTCGATCGTAAGTCTGTGGAGTCTGTTGACATCATGGCGAGTGGAGGTGGAAGTGAGCTATTAGCACCAGCCCCATCAGGAGTGCCATCGTTCTGTGGAACGCTAGTGTACTCGGGCGGTCGATCCTCCTATTCATGTGCATGGGTGAAGGAATTTCATTTGGTAAATAGTCGAGATCCACTATAATTAAAAGACCATGAATTTCATGATCAACAACGCACCGTGTACTCCTCCTGTGCCCTCTCCGACCTCTGCTGCAACGCCTCTTGTTCCTTCTTGCTTTGTTGGCTCGCGTTCACTGGGTCAAGTATCATCGCGGTTTGATCACAAGAGTAATCTCGTTTGATGGATAATGGATAATCGAATAAGTCGTGCAGTGGTACCCTAGTAGGACTTAGTAGGAAGAGTACGTGCTTTGGATGATGTTGTTCAAATGAAACCTGGAAGGTGATCAATAAACAAGAGCCTTTCAACTCGTGGACCAAAGGCTTGTCTTTATAGGATCCTCGTGAACCGCCTCGACAGGTGCGAGATGCGCAGTCCGGATTGTGGCTGCGGATCCTGTCATTGCTAAATGGTCCTACCATTTTGGGATAACAGGGAACAAGGCATGTGGCATGACGGTTGGACTAGTTGTGGGCGTAGTTCACCTAGGCTCACTTGCACCTGTGCATAATCGGCTTAGCCCGTCATTCCATCGAACAAAGACAATTGATCTAGCAGAATGCATCAGTGGTGGAATTGCAACGTCAAGCTAAAAACGCACAGTTGCTGCGAATGCTGAGTCTGCTGCATACTACAGACAGTCTGTGGATGGCTTTCGAGTCAGATCATTTTTGATACCCTGCGTGATGCTATGCAGGCATGCCGAGTATGACGTATGATGTGCAACGAGGATGATATCGGACCACGGCGCAGAGCATCATGATCACACCGTCACACGGGCATTACGCGCTAAGCGCCCGATCTAAGGAGTGGGAACCCGCCAGGTATCAAAGCCGCTTTCGGGTCTTCGTTTACAATGGATTTAAAACTGCTTCAATAGACATACACTATACAGAGAATTCGCGCGGATTTATCCCTTGAGCATACATAGAAAAGACTCTGCAAATTTATTGATAATTTATTATCTTTGGTTCAACGCGCGAGCTTCGAGGCACCTTCTTAGGCGAAGATGTGGAGGGATCCGAGGTACTGCAATCGAGAACAAATGAGGATGAGATTAAGAGTTACATTGGAAAAAAAAAAGGCGCGAAACACTCACGTCAGGGGGGTTGTTGAACCTGAGGTTGAGGTTCAAAGCAGAGATAGAGTCCATCTCCTCCTTGGTGAGGTCGAAAGTGGCGGACTCCAAGTTCTCCTTCATGATGGCGGGGTTGGTGCTCTTGGGGATGATGAGGAGTCCCTGTTGGGTGGCCCAGCGGAAGACGACCTGGGCGGCGGTCTTGCCGTGTTTGGCGCCGATGGCGGTGGTGATGGAGTGTTTCATGAGGGGGACGGCTTCAGTGGCCTTCTCCCATTTTAGTTCAATGAACGAGGCAGGGCCGAGGCTAATAACAAAAAAAAAAAAAAAAAAATTGAGTCGAACGAAGCGCATTAACGATGAAAAAGTTGACATACGATGAGTAGGCAGTGACGGCGATACCCTCGGACTTGGCGTATTCAATGATAGCGGGTTGGGTGAGGTAAGGGTGGATTTCGACCTGGAGGATACAGGGGCGGATTCGCGCATATCGGAGGAGATCCATGAGGAGGGCGCCCTGGAAGTTGGAGACGGCGATGGACTTGACGAGGCCGATGTCGACGAGGTGTTCCATAGCTTGCCAGGTCTCCTGGATGGTGGCCTTGGACTGGACGACCTTCTTGTCGAGGTTGTGCCATCCAGAGGGGTAGCTGTCCTTGGGGTCGACGTATTGGAGAGCCACGGGGAAGTGCATGTAGAAGATGTCGAAGTATCTGTTGTTTTTGGTACCGTTAAGCTTCTGAAACGTCACTTGGAAGACACGGGAATAGACTTACTCGAGACCCCACCATTCGAGCTGCTGGCGAACGATCGGCTCGACGCGTTCCTTCTCGTGGAAGGTATTCCAGAGCTTGGAGACGATGATAAGATCCTCGCGCTTCACGATGCCCTCATCGATGGCGCGCTTGACACCTTGGCCGGCCTCCTTCTCATTTCCGTAATCTATGTCGGAATGTTGTTAAAAGACAAGAAATCACTGATCAGAGGAGAGATCGCTCACCGAAGGCACCATCGAAGAGTCTGTAGCCCAGCTTGATGGCCTCGTAGACGACGTTGGCAGCATCGTTGACCTTCCAGAGACCGAAACTGAGGAGATTGGGATAGATTCAGATATAATCTTATCTCTTTCCCACGATAAGACATGGACCTACCCGATCTGGGGAACCTCGGCGCCGTTGTTGAGCTTAACCTTGGGAACGTTGGCCATATTGATGAATTGGATGGGATCGATGAGGGAGACTTTGGAGAAAAAAAGGGGATGGAGGACTTAAATACCTGGAGAAGGTCGGCACGGACCGTCGGAGAAGCCTCGTAGAAATAAAAGGACCCCTGAAAGCTCCCTGGGACCAGTGATCCGGGTTAGGATAGAAATTTGAGAAATTTTTGGAAATACCTCAGGACTGTTAGGATAAAAATTTTCGAAAATGTCAAAATTCCCTATGTCACATGTTAGGATAGGAATTTGGTCCCCAGCCTTACCCAAATCCCGGTGAGGATAAAAATTGGACAATATATGTGCAGAGTGCGGGATTGGAACACGCGTTCGCCAACGTTGGAGAATTTACCATTCAACTATACGACTGTATTGGCTACGCTAGTACTCAGAGTACCTATTGACCGTTTTTCAAAAGAGCTGGGCTACACGTGCAGTCAATTTTTCCGGCTCAGCCGATCCTAAGCCCATCCATTCCTCTAAAACCAACAGTACTTTGCACTACTCATTCAACATGGACTCCGAAGTTCCTTTCATTGTCATAGGCCCTCACACGTCGTAAGGGAATCTTCAGCAAACTTCGAGTTGCTGAGGGTTCACCGTTGCCTCAAATTTTGGGTGAGGCACGAGTCAATGTCTTGCGACCACTCCGTGTAGGGGACTTTGGCATCGCTATCTCGCCAACGTTGAATCGATTGGTTATTTGCAAAGGTACGCCCGTTTTCACTGGTTTCTGCAAAACACGAGTATGCACTGATTTTTACTCTATGGCAGTTCTTTCATTATATTCCAAATCAACTGGTAAAGGTGCCCGCCACTGCGACGTCACCGACTCATCCAACATCATGGCTCTCTCGAACATTGCAGTCCAGGTTTTCGAGCGTCACCTTGGCACCCAATTCCGTGGGATTCCTCATACACAAGTCCTGCCTGTCCATCGTTTTGATCTTATTCCTCCCTCTCGCTTTCTGTGTACTCTTTCATCCGCTCCTGAGCAGATATCAAAAGATGTGAAGATAGGTGCCAACGACCTGAATCTTTTTAAGGAGTTAATGGACAACAGCGACGGTATCCTTGCAGCTGTGAAGGCATTGACAGGTCGGAAAAAGGGTCCTGAGGAGGAAGAGTAACCGTTAGTTGTATTTGTGTGCTTAATTTACAATATATGATGCTACTTCGTGAATCCTATGTCCTATGCTCGCGAAATATGCCATTCAATCACCAGCAATCGCGCAGGAGACTTTTTTTTGGAGAAATTTCCAAATTAGGCAAATCCTCCGCTAAATTATAACCCTGATCTTTATGAGGATAAATTTTTGACAAAACGGCAACCTGATCCCCGGTCAGGATAAAAATTTGGAAAAAGTGTGAGGATAAAAATTCGATTTTTTTGGGTTTTTGGGATCACCCATCTGAGGGAGCTTTCAGGGGTCCTGAAATAAATAAATGGCCAGAAATAGACGAGTGAAAATCTATTAGCCCGTTGAACCCCCTATCTCAACAACGGAGCCAGAGTGGGAATTTGGCAGACAAATGTTCTCTTCTTGGCTCTCTCATCCTCAAGCATGGTATGTCGGCCTCTTATATATTTCTCCTCAATACAGTCCCCCTCTTCATCCCCGCTTAACCCCTCTCTATTAGCCATGCCAAACAGGCAGAGCGCCAGCAGAGAATCCGCGACCTTCCCAGTGTTTTCCATGAGCGACTGGACATCAACGAAAAGTACACTCTCGGCCAGTATGTCGAGGATCTCGTCGCAAGCGTCCACTCGGGCAACCTCACGCCCTCAGAGATACTCGTAGCGTATGGGAAGCGGGCGCTCAAAGCCCATGAAGAAACCAATTGCCTGACGGAAGTCATGATTGGCCCCGCCGTTGAGTGGGCAGCTAATTGCAACACAAACGGCCCGTTGGCAGGCGTCCCAGTCAGTCTCAAAGATGTAAGCCCAATATCATCCTATTTTTGAATCTATGTGTGGGGTAGTCGCTTACTGTACCATCACATAAACCACCAGACCGTTGGTGTCAAAGGCTGGGATGGCTGTATCGGATATTCAGCCTGGGTCGGCAAGCCAGCCCAGCAGGACTCCGCCATCGTTCGCCTTCTGCGCGACGCAGGCGCCATCCCCTTCGTCAAGACCAACGTCCCCATCACCCTCCTCTCCTTCGAGTCCTCTTCGGACGTCTTCGGCAGGACCCTCAACCCACACAAGCACACCCACTCCCCCGGCGGGTCCACAGGCGGAGAAGCCGCTCTCCTCGCTTACGGGGGATCGCGCATTGGCATCGGCACCGACGTCGCTGGCTCCGTGCGCGTGCCTGCCCATTATTCCGGGGTGTACACCATCAAGGCATCCGTCGGCCGTTTCTTGAGAACAGGCAGCAGCACCAGCATGCCCGGACAAGAGGGCGTCGCGCCCGTCTACTCACCCATGGCCCGCACCCTCGAAGATCTGGATTATTTTTGGACATCGATCATGTCCATGAAGCCTTGGAACTACGATCATTCGGTCCTGCCCATCCCTTGGAGAAAGGTTGATCTTTCTACCAAACGTTTGAAATGGGGTATCATGTGGGATGACGGTCGGTCTCCACATTTTTTTTGTGTTTGATTAAACCCTTATCCCCCCTCTTCTCCTCTCCCCAGGTGTGGTCCGCCCCTCACCCGCCTGTAAACGGGCACTCGAGATGGTAGCCAAAACTCTCCGCAAGGCGGGACATGAAGTTGTCGACGTGTGAGAAACCATTCTTTTAATCTTTTTTCTTTTTTTCGTAAATACTCATCGCTCACCCCAATAACAAAAGAACACCACCAAGCCCATACGAAGGCCTCAAAATCGGGACAAGCCTCATCCTCGCCGACGGCGGCAAAACCGCCACCCTCCCCATCCAATCCCGCGAGTCCAACGACCCCGGGATGATCCAAGCCCTCCGCATGCTCCGCCTTCCCTCCTTCCTCCGCCGACTATACACGCTCTACGTCCGCTACATCAAACGCGACGAGGTGTACGCCGGGCTCCTCGACGTCTTTCACGAAAAGGCCGTCGTGGATTATTGGCCGCTCGTCGCCCAGCGTGAGGCGTACAAAAACAAGTGGTGGGAGTTCTGGAGGAGCGAAGAGCTCGATTTCGTGCTTACGGTACCTAACGCCCTTCCGGCTGTTCCGCATGGTGGGATGAAGAATGGGTTTTCGTCGTGTGGATATACTTTCCTTTTTAATGTTGTAAGTCATCTAATGTTATGCTTTCTCAAACTCTCGCGTCGTGACGTTGATGATATTTTTTTTTTCTAAAAAAAAATCCAGTTGGATTATTCAGCAGGAGTTCTACCAATAACCCACGTCGATAAGAATCTGGACAAGTTGGAACCAATGAAAATGCGAAACGCCATCGAACAAGGAGCATATCTCGACTACGACGCAGCCAGCATGCACGGACTGCCTGTGGGTGTGCAGGTCGTAGGCCAACGGCTCGAAGAGGAAAAGGTCATGGAAGCCATGAAGATTATCCAGAAACTGATGATATACGACGGGATCGGATACGAATTGCTCATCGTCAAACCTGACTGATTTTATTCCCGATATACCAACATACCTTATCTTGTTTGTTATCTTGTCAGCTTGTCTAATGTCTATGATCGATTCTGAGCAGTGTACGATAGTTATAACTCTTTAGTTGTAGATGATAGCCATCTAATCTTCTTGATCTTTATACATTTAATCACGAAACGAAGAGAAAAAATTGTATTCATCATCCATCGCTTGAATCTAATGGCCATTGTACGATTTCGATTTCTTGACATCGATCAGCCAAGAAAGTGTTCTCAGAGTCCCTGCGAACGTGTCCGCAGCTTTGCAGACGAAGGATATCCAACCAGACTTCAAGACGAGTGCGTCTGCGCTACTGGAGTAGTTCACAGAAAGGAGAAGAGCGTAAACACCCCAATCAAAATCCGAATGCATGAAGGAAAGCAGAACCTGTCGGAAAGCTTCCCGATTCGTGTAATAGTTCTTCCTGACGACCGTCGTGTCAAAATCAATTCGAAGATCAGATTCCTTGGTCTTGTTCATGTGCCAGGAAAAATGAGCAGGAGACTTTTTGTCTGCAGAGTTGGAAGGCGAGGGCCCAGGTGACGCAATAATCTCAGGATCGCCTTTAGCGAGATCGGAAGCTCCTTGTGCTTCGGCAGATAACGACAACGAAATTATATTACCGCCTGTCCCATGGTCATCGAGGACAGTATTCATCGGAATATCAGCCCCGCGTGACCCCGCACCTATTGGAGGTGCGAAAGGAGGTGGATGGTAAATTCGAAGTCTTCTGCCTGAAGCAGTGATGGGCTTTGATTGGAGATTTGGATGAAGGTCAAGACCAGGTAAACGAAAGGTTTTGGAAAATGAAACAACTTGAGTCCTGAAAAAAAAAAAAAAAGGATTTAGAAAAAAGAGAGAAGGACGATTAAGAGGAAAGAACTTTGGTTTCTTTCGTTTCCGAGACGGGAGCGTCCCCCATTCCTCATCCGAATCGTTTAGTGCTTCATATGCATCACGACGGCGCCGGGTTTCAGTTTTCTGAGGATATATTGGGTCGGAAAGGCCTCGTGGATGTCTCGGGACGCTTTGAGTCTCTAAAGGTGTGGTTTGGGGAACGGTGGGATCAGAAGATTTAATGTTGCTAGCTGTCGCCGTGCCGAAACCGGGAGATTTATTCTGGATTTTGACGCTTTTTACGCCTTCGTGTTCGACCACATCACCTTCGAGGATATAAGATGAGAGTCATCTAATATCAGGTTGGACGAATACCTTACCACTGTTGGTGGACTTCACTTCGGCGGGTGATACTCTTTTAAACTTGCGGGTCGGCTCTGGTTGCAAGGCACTCTTGGACGGTCGAACAGGCGAGGACCAATTTTCGGGCTCTGTTTTGACGAATCGCTGACCCAAAGTAGGGCGGAGAGGAGAGGAGAAGGGAGCAGAAGGGACTTGTAGTCTGCGTTCAAGATTGGGCACAAATGCGGGACGGGTTCGAATTGGAGGTAGGGTACTTCTGATGGTGCGGTTGGGTAGAGCGTTTTCGACTTGTGGTACGGCAAAATTTTTGAAATCTTGATGGTTTTGTGAGGATATATGCGCGTCGTTATGTTGATATATGCGAGTTTTGGCTCGGTCACGACCAGAAATAAGGTCTCTGGGGGGGATTTGAGAACAGAGTCATCGTCAGCATGATACAAGGATTAAAACGGACGATTTAGGGTCAGAAGATTGAGGGAAAATGGAAGGTTGAGCTCGAGAATCAGCCACTGGAATAATCCGGCCATCGAGCTCCACAGGAGGATCCACTCGGGAAGGCGGTGATAAAGCAGCCAAAGGGGCGGCCTTCGTTTCAGGCTCAGGCCCTCCTCTCGCTGGCCTACTCGGAACAATAGGACCGTTATGTTGTCCAGATTTAGATGGCCTTTTCCTCAACGCTTGCGTTCTAAAGCCTTCCATGATAGTCCGCTGGCCCGATTTTGGCATCTGGGCCGTGTCCTTCAAATTTTTGGATGGTTTATGAGAATCAGTCCTTTTGGAGCGATATGTGGCATTTATTTTGGCGATGCTGAATGGGTTGGGTTTGTACGATGCCTCATCAGTCCTGACCGACAAGTCTATTCCATCCAGATCGTCAACATTGTTGGATGGGCCCTGACAACTTGGGTTGGTTTCGCCAGCATCGGAACCTGAATCAGAGTCGTAGTAAAAAGGTGTTTCTCTGAAGCTAAAGCTCCATTCTTTTTGGGTCATATTATAGGGGAAAGTCGTCCTGAAAGTCAATTATCGAAACGCTGGATGTGGACCGGATGACCGTTGAGAATGAGAACGAATTGTACAGAAAAGGCAAGCACAGGAGTTGCAGCGGAGATTAGACTGCCGGCTGATCCCGAAGAGGCCCTCCCTCGATTGTTGATCTAAATTATCTTGCTTTTGTACCACTTCGTCAATGATCTATTTCTATGTTCCAGCCTCAACAAACCCCACTTCCCCCCTGTCGAAGAACAGTCTTGGGAGAATTTTTCACCCTCATGACCAATGTTTGTGACATTGGAAGTTCTGGAGGTTCTGAAATTCGGACGCCGAATCTGTCATAACTTCTGCTGCAGCATGTCGCTTTGCTTTTCAAGTATTCAAAACCCCAGGGTTTTACGACGAACCTTCTGTTTGAATGACGCTTCGGAGCGGTATAAGCTTCTGTGCGATGGTCGGTCCGGATAATATATTACCTTGTGATCGAATAACAAGTTCTGCAGAGTGGATTCAATTCACTGGCATATAAATTCGCGATATCGGACTGCTGTCCTTTGTGCGACATATCCACAATGATATATCTGCCCTTGATTTCTCTTGCTCTTGCTTCCTTACAAGGGGCGGTCGCCTCGCCTTTGACTTCGAACCTAGGGCCTGTCATCGACCTCGGTTATGCGGCATTTGCTGGAAACTCAACTTCTACAACAGGAGTGAAAAACAGCCCCGTTACATTCTTTGGAAACATCCCTTATGCCCAACCGCCTCTTGGAAATCTTCGCTTCAGAGCTCCACAGCCACTCAACGAAAATGCAAAGGCAAAGACTGTCACTGATGCTCGAAACTGGGGTCCTCCATGCCTCCAAACGCCCGCAGAAGTAGGGGTAGGATCTGAAGGTATGCGTTTGTATACCTCCTGCTCCACTCAATCTCACATGAGCTCTAGATTGCTTGACTCTGAATGTGTGGCAGCCCACCAACGCTTCGGTAAATGCCAAACTCCCTGTTGTGGTTTACCTTCATGTAAGAATCCTTTTTTTTCAATTTCATCCCCTACAGGTTCTGACATACGATTAGGGAGGAGGGTTTGTGACTGGAGTAAGTTAGGAGAATGAATTTGTGATCTATCGATTTCGAACTTAATTCCAACCAGACACCGCAAGGCTTTCCGTTTAATGACTGGGTCCTCCAACATCCGATCGTTGCTGTGTCCATCACCTATAGGCTTACCATCCTCGGATTCCTTGGGGGTGATCAAGTCCTTGAAGACGGTGCGCTAAATGCTGGTCTTTTGGACCAACGAGCAGGGCTTGAATGGGTTCAACGTCACATCGCGAAATTCGGTGGCGACCCCGACAATGTCACAATCATGGGAGAGAGCGCTGGCGGTGCTAGCGTAGTCATGCAAACCGTCGCTTTTGGAGGTAAGAATTAACGTTAGAATCCCCTACAAGAAGGACAACGTTGACAACGTATCTGGCAGGTACTAAGCCTGCTCCTTTTAAACGTGCCGTCCCCCACTCGATCGGCGCAGGAGCCCCACCAACTATCGCCCAGGCACAACAAAGCTTGAGTAAGCCATAAATGACACCAAAGACTATAATCCCTGATACACAAGGCTCAAAGATGCTGCTGCCGCCTTCATCGGGTGTCCCGTCGGTGACAAAACTACTATGTCTTGCTTGAGATCAGCTTCACTGGGTAAGTCTGACGTGAACGCTCCCAGAGCGCCTATCTGATAAACATCCCAATTTCAGGAGCCATAGTTGGTGCCATAAACGCTGGGTTTAGATTTTCTCCAACAATCGAAGGACCAGGCGGCTTCTTACCCGATATCCCATCTCGCCTCCTTGCATCAGGAAACTTCAGCACCGTGGATCTCTTAGCAGGACACTGCACAGGCGATGGCGGTTCATTTTTACCAGGCACTCCTGCTAATTACCAGACCGATGCTGATATCCGACAAATCGTTTTCGGTGGAAGAGGCCTGGTGAGTCTTGCTTTTACGCTGTCGAAACGATGATGTTCTCAGTATTCCTTTCATTTCGTGATAGTCTAACGACACCATAAACCAAGCCTTGGCCTTGTATCCTAAACCTGGACCAGGAAGTGAATTTGCGACTGAGTATAATCGTGCAGCTGCCATCGACGGAGATATCTCCTTTACCTGCATGTAAGCTGTTCTTCCACCGTGTTTCGTCGGACAGACATATGAACCTTGATACATCTGAAGGGACTATTGGTTTGCCAAAAATGCTGTGAAGAAAGGGACCAGCAATGTATTTGCATTCAGGTGACTGTCATTCTGCATGATATAGTACTACTCTTTTCTGTGATTGACTTTACATCCGCATTATTCAGTTGGAATGCCCCTGACCCCATGCTCTTCGATGAGAGGCCTTTCGTAGGGACTGTGCACACATCGGATCTCTATTATCTATTCGAAGGTAATTTTACTCAACAATCCTAATCCTCAGAATACTTCTGACAATTTAATCTTTCATCAGGGACTAAGTAAGAACCCTCAAACTTCCCAAACTCAAGATGCTGAACTCAACCTACAGCCCGTTTAACAATGCTGGAGACACTTTCACACCCTTCAACACGGTAAGTTTGCTGTCAACTATCATGCACCCGAACACTGCACCGGCTAACCATATGCCACACACAGAGCGAGGCACTATTGGCAACTCAAGCCATTCCCTATTGGACTTCCTTCGTCGCTCATGGAGACCCAAATGTCAATAAACAGTCGTCTGCTCCGACATGGGCCAAGTTCTCCACTGGCACCGGTTCGAATACGCTCTCTCGTTTACGCCTCACTCGTGGTGATGATACCACCACTGCGACTCAAATGGAAGGAATATCAGCCGCGCAGGTAGCTCGATGTGAGTTCTGGATGAGTGATGCCGTCGCATTGCAGACTGGGGTTTGATAAAAGGATATGTGGACCCAGATCCATACTTTGTTTACTGAATTGACGAGATAAAACTCAATTGAATAAAAAATTTCCGAGGAACTTACTGGGCTTTGAATTTGAGTATCTTTTTTTCGATTAAATTTAAAAAGGATCAGAGCAGTCCGGTGGACCCAATAAACGCATTACTAGTTACTAGTCATCCATCTTTATCAGAAAGTTCATGCCAAATAACATTCATGAAAGAGAGGCTTTTGGAATTAACCTTTCGGGAGCCAAACTATAACAACATTAATGAACGATAATACTCGCGATTCCAACCTTCACATTTGCCCTATGACGCCTCGAACACCGACCGAACGACATGTTCAGCCCTCGTATCGCGAGGTTCGATTTTACATTGGAACGGAACAGGCTGGCTATGAAATCGACGCTTGAGCCTCTGAGGATTAAGGGGGCGCGAACGCGAGATAGAACGACATACAAGGTCACGGAAGGGCGATATTGGATTGTAGGTTCGATTTCATTCCCATCTTGGTCCACTGCCCGACTGATTTTGAAAGTGGACAGAATAGAGGCGGCCATGATCCACAGAATGCTTTGTGCGATGTGAGCTCCGGGGCAGATTCTGTATCATTTGAGTATGATAGCTAGCTCTTCAGAAGTGCAATATAAATTGAGGATAGTATGTAACTCACCGACGTCCAAAACCGAAGGCTAAAGTGATGGGATCCCGTACTGAAAGGTCGGGATAACCGTTCTTGAGAAAACGTTCTGGATTGAACTTATCGGGTTCAGGATAGATGTTCTCGTCGTGAAGCATTGCCCTGGCGGAATGAAGTGATGAGATCCGTGGTCGAGGAGCCATTGGCAACCGACCCACCAAACGTTACCAATAACAATTGATTGTCCTGGAATGCGATATCCTCTATATTCATCGTCTTTCTCGAGCAGATGGGGGATGGCTTCATTTCATCAAAGTCAGGTGTTTGAGATGGTATTGGTCAGAACACTATAGGGCTGACCTAGAGGACCAGCTGGGCGCCATCTAGACAAAGGTTACTTGGCGAACCTTGCAAAGGATGAATTCTAAGAATACGTACCTTTGAACTTCTTTCAGTAACGCATTTAGGTAGGGTAAGTGGGGTTCATCACTGAACTCGGGAAGTCGATTCCGCCCAACAATCCGATCGAGTTCTTCTTGAGCCTTTTTCTGTGCTTCGGGGAAACAGAGCATCGCTAATATGAAGGTATGAAGGACAGCATTCACGGTACTTGAACCCCCTTGTGAAGCAACACATTATTGAGATGATATGATCATTGAAGAGAGTTTACCAAATCGAACCTATGAAAACGGTAGATGCGACGTCCTTGATTACGGCGTGTTGAACTGTAGTGTCTTGTGATGATGTGATGGTTTCCAATGCTCGCGAGACAAAAGAGGGATCTACAGTGCCTTCAATCTATATGCCATCAGTTCAAGTTGAGAATGTTATAAGAGAAAAGAAAGCATACAACGGATTTTTGTGTGTTCCAAAACGGGTCCTCGAGAAATCTCGCTTGTAATTCTTTCCATTGGAGAGGAGTTTTTGCGAAGACTTGGGCGGAAGACAGATACTTTAACAAAGGACGCATAAATCTAGGAACAACTTCGACAAGCATAGTAGATGTCAGGGCGGCGTCCGAGATACACTCCGAGACTTCATCAGCGGTGTTGATAAAGTGGTCGTCGAATGGTTTCGTTTCGCCACCATATGCCATTGTATGAAGTATCCCGCCTACGGAGCTAGAAAGAAAAATCTATGAAACAGTTGAAAATAAAAAGCGAGGGGTGATGACCGACTGTTTGATCAGTTGCATGTAGTCTTCGTCTGGGAAATCAAGGAGGTGAAGAAGTAGCCGTCGAGTATATCTGACTTCCTGTGCTTGACGGATGCCATCTTTGGATAAGTGGAAGTGCCGTTGAAAGAGGCGTCGTCGCTCTTTCCACTCTTGCCCGTAAGGCATGAATGGAAATAACCAAGAAAACCCCATTCTGTATTGCGAGTCAGTGATGATAAAACAAGAGGGTGTTCAGGACCAAAGTGAACCATACATTTCAGTGATCGCGCTAAATCTTGGGCTAGAAAAGACACGGATATTAAGATAGTAACTTCACCTGTGAAAGATGTTCACATACCGGCCAGAGTAAATAAGTGATCGCTTGTCTAGGAGGTCATGAGCAGCATCGACAGAGTTGAGCACAACAATTGATTGCCCTGGTGCGGTCAAGTGAAGAATATCTGTGTCTGGACCACAAAAATAAGGTAAATATGACGGAGAACAAAAAAAAAAGTAAGACGACAAACTATACTCCTTCCCTAACGCTTGGAAGGTCTCCCATTCAAAGTCAGAGGGGATATTGAATAAATTTCCGAGAAGAGGTAGCTTCGGTGGGCCAGGAGGTAGAGGTGGCGATGAACCGTACCATCTTCTGTAGACAAAGAGCACCAGAACGAGTACTGGGATGGCGAATGTTAAGACATCCTGGTCATATAATTTAGAAATCATTTTCGAGATGAGAAAGTTGGCATGGAAGATACCTGAAGAAACAATGCTTTTAAGCATTGCGTAGGCCACCGCTCATCGGATGATAAGCCGCACGTGTTTGTCGAATCGTAGCAGAAGCTTGGTTGATGATGATCATACGGCCATAGACTCAACGATATAGGATGACCAGAGACTAACTCGGATGAAGAGTCTTCCGAAATTTTCATCCAGAAAAGGTTAGCCGCAATGATAGAGGTCAATCAAGCCATACAAGCAACTTTTGCAGAAGCGGCGCTACGTGACAGATGTGAGACAGAACCGCGGCGCAGAAAAGGCGCCCCATTACGAGAAGGCTGAAAGGAAATTTGATGGGATTGACAGTAAAGTCCAGTGTGGCGCGAATTTTGGAACACCTAAAAAGACATATAACAAAATATTAACGAAAAACAACACCAGGGATCTATTCTCCTTTCAGAAATGAACGTTTGGAGATTCACGGCGGCGAGTTCCTCGAATACTTGTCTCTCGGATGTGAGGCATGTCTTGGAAGTTGGACAAGTCAAGTCCTGATCATCCGTCTGATTAAAATCACAAAAAATTCAAGATCCATTGAGATGAAGCTTACTGCGCGACATCGTGTTAAAAGCGCGTATTACGGACGAACGTCGAAGAGGTTGTTCTACCTGTCGGGGAGGTTCAAAAAGTTGCGTAGTCACGATGAGAGATCCAAGGTTTGAAGTTAGAGTCGCAACTCCTGGATGTATGGGGCGATATATCCCGTAAATCTGCACTTACAGTGAGGAAAAGTTGAAGAGGGATGCAAGAGGGATGTTGGAGGGATCATGGACACTGGAGTGTCACGCTATCACGTGGTCGTGGGCACTACCATAAAAACTTCAAAAAAAAAAAGTTGGATGGAATTCAAATGAAATTCGTTTAAGATTCTAAGTATGAGTCCATCTCAGGCTATGGTATCCATCCAAGCGATTTATTTTGCGACATCCCTCACCTGGGTCGTCACCTTGACGAGAAGGGCTAGGAGTATCTTATATACAGTGTATTCCAATCATCAATTTGGTCTGGAATTGAATATTATTTAACCCTTTTCTCAAACCCGAGTCTGCGATACGACAGCCTCACTCATCCAGAACTCGCATCGAGCTATTTGTGCTGGCGATATGGCCTCCATTTGTGTTGCAGTCTCACTATCGTCACCTCGAGTCAGACGCAAACGAGACCGCGCATCCGAGGCCGCGGTGGTGGCGAACTTGGACCAGGTCGGAGAAGTTGACGCTTTGTCGGTTGATGGATCTCCGTGGGCAACAAACGAGGTCCAATACGCTATGGCTTCGGTTGCTAACACTGACTCGCTCTGTCGAATGTCGTTTGTTGAGTACGGGATTCAGAGGAGTGGGATAAACACGCTTACTTCGTTGAAAGGTGTGAATGTGTTCCCAGCGTTGTTGAACGTGCTATTGGCAGTTGGATCAGAAGTTGCTCATTTCGTGTTCACAAGGAGGTATCTTACTTGGTACCTGAAAAGTAGCAGGCTGTGAGTGTCCTGGAGAAATCTACAGAAAGTTTTACTTACCATCGAATAGGAAATACAGATCTGACGTGTGCATTGCTCCTAGATATGGCTTTGCGTTGAAGAGGACCGTGTCAGGGGCGTTCCAACTGGATTATATGGATGTAAGGTCCATCGCATGAAAGGAGATGTGCTGCAGGGATGAAAGTCACCTAAAGGCATAGACATTATCGACGCCCTTCTGCAATGCTTTTTGTGCAAAGAAAAAATCCCTGGAGATCGAGAAAGGACTGTCCATCAGGTGCAAAATAATTAGAGAACATCAACTTACATGCAGGTGAACACGACATCTCCAGCTATGGCAGCCGCACGATCATATTGGGTGGCGAATGTCATCAATAAAAAAGCAGGTTCATTCCAACGACTTGCCTGTGTGAAATCCAATAGATTGAATTTTAATGGTATTGTAATGTCATGAGGGAATTTTCGTGTGATTAAAATGGTCAGGAAAGATTTTGAATCGACGTAATGGAAAGCCATACTTTCTGACGCATTAAAATGGTCTAAAATCTTTCCAGCACCATTGTAATGGTCATTAAAATACATTACAATGGTACTGAAAAGATGTGGATGTCCATGCAATACATTTGATCTATATGCAATGTGGGTTTGGACTTGGAGTTTCGACGGGAAAAAAATCAAGGTTTACCACCTGTGAATAAAAACATTCACAAAACGACGTCTGCAGGAATCGAACGCCGTCTTGACATAAGACGAAGCAGCATTACCGACTGAGCCATAGGAGTGTTGCAGGAGGTCAAACCTGAGTATATATATAGCGGGCTTTGTCCTTTCGTCTCCCTCACCGTGCGATCACATGTCCGACGCGCCAGGATTTGGGACCCAGTCCACCTGTCCGACGGCGCATTCACCTCTTCCTTCCTGACTCCCATCATCCCCCTCATCATCCCCCTCCCCTTCCTCATTCCCTGCCACCAACGCCCCACAACTATCGTTAATATACCTCCTCAATCACCAACTTGACGGATATTCCAGAAGCTACTGTAAGTATTCGGCTCATTACCGTCAAGGTCTGACACCGATTAGCCGTGGTACAGCTATAGATCCATAAACTACCCACACTTTGCTCGCGGATCGGTGAATCATCGTGAAGTTGATGTCAGTGGATCTCTATACCTTCGAAGCTCGCCCCAAGCACCACGAAAATGGGATTACCTTGAGTCAACCGACCTTCTGGTGCGCATATACCTGTTTATTGACGCATATATTCACCTTACCACGCATATATCTGTACCCTGATGTGTATACACACGTTATCAACGCAAACATGAGTAGAGGAGGAGGATCGTAGTCTGTCTCAAGCCCGGTAGGTTGTTCCTTTTGTATATTTTATGTCCTCTTGTGACGCATATACCCAGAGGTCTGAGTCCCTTCGTGATATCCATGTACGGTATATCTATGGTGAGTCCGTTGGGGCTTGTAAACTTGATATGACTACTAATTTCTGCACTTCTGCACCTCACCATGACCGTCGCGAAGTATAACGGCTGCTGTGAGCTTCGCTCCGGTTGATCCAGGCACGAGAGGTATCGATGGAGCCACCCCCATACCTGTCAGTTCTCACGATTCATTCTACGTTACTGGCTGGTCTTGTAGATGTAGCACCTGTTATAGCTGATGTACCATCATCATTGTTGTTCAAAATGACATTTTGTCACATGGGACAGTTACCTAACTACGTAATATACGAACCAAAAATAAACCTTGATGTGACGTGATATACGGGGCCACTGGTAACCAGTGGGAATCGCTGAAGTAGCCGTGTGACACGGTGCACGTGCAAACGTCTGATGTA
>JAIFHD010012505.1:0-10420 GCA_019721455.1 Psilocybe mexicana | reverse complement strand
ACTATTGCCTTTGTTAACGCTATCACATCCGTGCTTATAGTGTAATGATGATACAAATAAGTTCCTGTGCATGAAAATGAGAGTGCTGTTGAAACTTGACAGAAATGGATCGCGAGACTCACAAATGACGATTCTATCAGTTCTTGAAAGGGGAGGCCACCTGCATAGAAATATTTCAAAGAGTCAAGCAGAACTTTTCAACACAGAGAATGATCCAGTGACTATAAGTGATATATTCGATAGCAATTACATAGTACTGGTCTTTTTGTTAAGGAGGGTTGTTGTTGTTCAACTTTGGTTCAACTTGACATTGGGGCTGTTTGAATGCTCGGTCGGCCTTTGCCGCGGCCCGTCATCAGTCCGTCCCGAAAACTGCCATTTAGAGTCACTATTCCGGCTCAGTTGTCCGATATTCTCACAGGTCCCTTTCCTCACACCTCCACCTACAACCCCAGTTCAGACATTCACGTTCACTGGCATATTGCGTGCATTTCATTTTCTCCCTGGAACGTACCAAAGCTAGCTTTGAAATTCATGGTATTGCATTGTTTTAAATGTTTGCTGGCTAATATGTGATGTTCATCCTCTGAACTTGCTTGGAATCTAGTGCGAGATCTTGCTTGTCATTCTCTGCTTGCGATTAGTCTCGCGGAATCATAACGAGATATCTGTCCCCGGGTCTTCTTGAATAGCCAAAAACATACTCCAATTATCGATTCATATTTGATCTGTGTTGTATGCTTGGTTTCACTCCCTGTTTCGCCGGCCAGTTCATCATACCGTTTCGACCGTATGAGAATGATTCATTACTCACTCTACTCAATGACAACGCGACTCATCGGTTTCTCGCGTGTTGTTGCATTGCTTTAGGACGTCACACGCTCCGTAGGCCATCAAACCCAATTTCAACGGTCTTTTCGCATTTCTGGCAATACCTGCGCAAAATATCAAAAGTCGCACTTGGGCGGGCGAACCAAATCCCTAATCAATGACATTAGGTTCTTGTTTTTTCCCAAAGCAATCCAGGACACTATACAACAACTGTATTGCAAGCTTTGATGTATTTTTACTCCTGGCCGTGTGGTGTGCGACCTATGGACCAGTCAACAAAACCTGTTATCTTTCCTAGACTGTGGAGTTTGTGCGGGTGTTAGACGAGGCGCATCAACCACACATGGACGATGCTTTAACAAACGGATCGAAATCCATGTCCTGGACCGAACAGAAATTTTGCTGGCTACGATGGTGGTGTACATTCTCGATATACCGACCGCTCCCATGAGGAAATTTGGCACAGGCACATACAACTCTTCTTCTGACGCCGCCGCCAAGAAGTTATCATTTACCGTGGATGATTTCCAGCCACTGTCAGCTTCGAAACTGTGCATTTTATCCTCTAACGCCGCTCCAAGTCCGAGATTTTCACTTATGACAAGAGGGGTGAGTGATTTATAACTCTGAGTGACGCATCCTCATAGCAAAGCACCGACATTCTCCCCAAATTAGGCGCTTTGGGTCTATTATTGTGTCGGGCTTGTCTCTGGTATCTGTGATGGGTCGTCTCGCAGAAGATTGCCTTGATAGTGATGAAATCTAACTTCCAATTACGTCGACGGTTTCTCTCTTCGACGATTCCACCTTTGGATTTCGTTTCCCCATGGTCCTTCGAAGCGCAGTATCATGCAGACTTACAGGCTAGGACAGAATTTGGACAGAAGGCACAAAACTCCAACAAAAGCACGTATTTAAAGGACCCCAGGACGAACGTTGCGATTTCTAGCCTTCCCCTGCTGTATCTCGAATCATATCATTGTAACCAAAATGTCACCATTAAACGCAAATCAACGAGTCATCTCCATTGTTTTTCGGCAGTCCCGAAGGATCCACAACTCTACGACAAACCAAGCAGCAGTCCTGTCTCCCACTGCCCTCCATGAAAAACAGTTGGAAGAAATCTCACTACAGCCCATTTTCGACATCTTTGACGCTCCATCGAGACTATCAGAATCGAGGGACTTCATCAGAGAAAAATATATATCGACCACGACTCCACAAGACACCATCACCCCACTTCCTTCAAGTCGTACGTTTGCCCCACCGCGACCACTATCACGTCCTGCTCCCTTGCCTTCGCCTATCGTTTTCGATGGCCCCGCCCGTCCCAAGAATGAGGCCCTAGCGATCCAGAGAAGGCTGCGTGATGCTGGTCTTTCTCCACGACCACGCCGCCACAAAATCCCTGCATCTTCACGGCCATTCAGCTCTTCCGAGCCACTGGTGCAGTTGTTCGATGGACCCGCCCGAATAACTCGTTATCACCACCAATCCCAAGAGGTACATGTTTCTCATCGTTACTAGTCAATTATCTAGCATTACTAAAATATCTTGAAAACAGCATTCCAATTCTTCGAAATTGCTTATCTCTCTGGGCCTCGTGGGTGCCATTGGATGCGTCACGTTCACGAAGGACGATGCAGATTTATGACCGTCTAATTATTTAACAAAAACACCCTATTGATTTAAACTTGCTCGTTATTCATAGACATGCCCACAGAGGGTAAAGAGGGTCTCTACTGTACCGTCGTTAGAGTAAAAAATTAGATGCCAAAAATACGATACTACTCTTCTTCAAAATTCATTCTCCAAAACCCACGCAGTGCATACGGTGCTGTTCATTACCGGGGCAAAAACCACAGTGACCCATGACGGTGTGAAGGGCGCTTTTCGAGTGACACCGTTACGTGATTGTTGGCGTCAACCTTACCCTGGAAAAAAATTGTTAAGAATAGAAATTTAAATTGGAGGAGGGGGGTCTCACAGTCCAAACACAGTGCTTTGTCACAATCTTTCTGAGTGTGCGGCAATGCTTGATCATATTCTTCACATTCTCCGGTCTGAGGGTAGGATGAACCCCATGGTCGATATGCTGATCCACGTCCACGAGAGTATGCAACGTTCGCGAATGACCGATGTTTCTCACAAAGGTCGACTACACATCGTTCATCAAACGTTTGTTTCATGGCAGGATCAAAAAAAGAAAAACGAAAGTACTTACGAGTTCTCGCACTGAGATGGGAACATCGAGTCGTTCCAGATGGACGCACGATTTACAAATCTTGACAGTCGATTCTTTGGTGATAACACAATCGAGGAAGGCAAGTCTACGCAAGGTAGTTTTGTGGTTATCCACCAGGAGATCGATAAAGGTATCCGCTACCGCCACCTTCTTCTCAGGCATTTTGAGTGTAAAAGAAACCAATGATGGGCATGATGGTTTGAGGTACGTCAAAACAGTGGCTAGGCTTGTAGGAGGAGTTGGTTGGAGGCCATATTTTGCATCAATTGCGAGGTATTTGATGCCATGAAGCGGCAGTGGAACAAGTGGAAGAGGTTTGGAGTTTTCCTTCAGAGGTAACGTATTGTCTTTAGACATTGTCGCAATTAGTATGAGAAAGACTCACTGAAGTAGTCATTGAAAGACTCTGCAGAAGAGGAATCTTTCCGACGTGCTTGAGTACAGTTGTATGATCCAATTTCGGGCACCCAATGACGTGCAAACCACCGAGGTTTGGGAGATTGCCCAAGACCGACTCGAAGATCCCCTCGTTTAACTCGCTGATCATCTGGGGCTCCATAAGGCGAAAGATATCTGACACGTGTTCATGTAACTCACATAAAGGGACAGGTTTGTCAAGGTGTTCGACAGCAATTGAGTCCATGAAGGCAGGATGTCCACGACGGTCCAAGAGGCGAATTCAAGACAGAGGTCTTGAACCCTGTTCATTTGTAAAAGCATTGGTGCTTGTTCGATGGTCAAATTCGCGTGTATCCTGACAGCCTCCAACCGTTCCTTCTCTTGAAGCCAGGGTAAGAGTATCGGTAGGACATTTTGCACGGTGCATTGGAAGGATTTCAAGTTTTTGCAAATCCGTACAGTCTCTCGACAATCTCGTACGAATACAGGGTGAATGACGGACTTGACCTTCGGCACGATATGAATATCTAGAAAGACTCAATAACGATCAAAAAAGGTCCTTGAAAGTCGGAGACTCACCGATGTTTTGGACATGAATTGCCAAGTGGGGGTGCGCGACCACAGCTTCAAATGGTGACATCGTTTCTCCCTTGACATGACATTCAACTACCGTGTCTCCTCTCAGAAAGAGAACTTCTCACCGCAGAGAAACCTTTCGACTGCCGAAGGCGGTATGAAATCGTGTTGTATAGCCTTGGAATCACGGCTGAGAGGAAAGACCGGCTGACCAACGCCACTGTTGGGAGGTCATTCCCAGAAAGAAAGCTGAAGATGATTTCGAGGACATCGAGGTTGAGGTTGTCTGCCGAAACCATACGAGATTAAAGAAGAAAGATGGCCGTCAGAGAGATCAATTGAACAACGCGGTTGAAGGCACAGATCAAGAGCCTGGTGCAAGCCTGGTGGTTGTCTTAACCTAATAAGCAATCCGACATCATTGTTTGGTGCTCAGGCTGTTTGCATTTCAATTACAGCGCCGATAACCGAACAGTCTATATGACTCAAAAGCTCAGATTAGCTCAATAAATTATAAGAGCACAGAGCTTCATTTGCTTATACTATTCATGAACAACACTAATTTTACAGTATTATGTGGTTTAAAAGTAGTACATGTGTTAGAAGGCGACAGAGAGCCTAAAGAGGCTCTTTATCCACTGACATTGCTCTCGAATTTTCTCGGGAGTGCGTTCGATTCTGAAGCTCTTGCGGAATAGGAAGTGCTCTAGCAAGAGGTGCTTCAAAAGAAGGTTTTGAATTCGAGAAAATCTCGAGCTCTGGATGCATTTCAGCCAGGAATTTTTTGTTGTTCTCTTCCACTGCCTCCTGGACAACGTAAAAGGCCATCAGAAACGAATGAATGGAGAGATAAAAAATTAAAGACTTACTGAGAACAATGTCGGCCAGACGATAGGTTCATGCTTTTGTTCTTCCGAAAGATGCCGACTGTAGAATAGTAGGTATGGCCCTGCTCCAAGGTGTAGGCCAGTCGGGTCTGTAAGTACTGTCTCCTCTGGTACCTGGGATAATATGTTAGAGGGGTATTGTAACACCAGACATCGTTTAAGGAAGTACCTCAGTAACTTCAAGGTCAACAGTCTTCCACCAGACCCCTTCATTATCCTGGACATATGAATACATTTGTTTTCGTCCTGGTAATCCACTGTGGACCAACACTGAGCGGAGATCATACTACAAGTTTTGTTAATAGTGTCAACGGGGACCAAAATGGATGTGGTTTGGGTAGACAAACCCGATATCTTTGTAGCTCAGGGCAGTCGTATACGACCGCAACTGCTGCTTGGAGCTTTTCAATTTGATGATCGATATCTAGCGTAAACAAAAGGATATGTCAGTTGCGGTCAAAGACGTTATAATGCAATTCTTTACCTTCAACTTTGCTCTCTATCACGGTCATGATATTCTTCAAATGTTGCGCCACTCGTTCCAGAGAGGCTCTCCGGGTTGAATCGCCGTCCGGGTTGGCGACGTTCTCGAAGTAATGTATGGTTGCCCGAAGAGTTTTTAATGAATCTCTGTTCTGTACAAAATGTATCGACAAACGTTTTTGAGGTCCAGAACAAAAGTACTCACATCTGACCTGGTCAACGTTTCCTTCATTACCTTTAATCGATGGATCTCATCCAACATTTCGCGTTCTTGCTTTCGCTTGCTGTTCGTCAACTGGATGTTATCGAAAAGGAAACGGTCCAGATAAATAGTCTTTTGGTATACAAATGGGTCTGGTGATGATTTTGATGTACTGTTGCTTGCACGTTTGAGTTGAAAGCTGATGATGTCGGATGGTCTGATAATGACATCGTGCGACGAACTTCTGTTCCCGATCCTAGTAAGGTTGTCCGATATGCATGAAATCAAGTCATTGTGAGGGGTATGCCCGAAATCAACGACGACGACCATCCCGTCTTCACTGCTCCTTTGAGCCTTTGTCTGGATCCCGTTGACAAGAGTAACATTTGCATGCGAAAACGAGAAGAGATGTCTCGATGCAACACATTAGAAAAATGGGATCGTTGACCAGCAAAAGCTAGGCTCACTCCAGTTCTTCTCCTTCAGGCGTCTGCGCCGCAATATGCTGTTCTATGACTGTGGCCACGGCCTTAACAACGCCTAGTCCAGTCCGTTAGCGACATCAAGAACAAAAAACTTTGGGTGTCACATACTCGTCGATGCATCTGGTAAGGTTTTCTTGCTATCAAGACCTTCAACATACAAAGACGGAAGGAGCTCGTTATCGACGATAACAGCAATCTGTGCTAGGTCCATGTTCGTAAACAGTTCGATAAGGTTCCACATCGCACGATCTAATTTCGGGATCAAGAAGGAACTACAAAGGAGAGCGATGCAGCCCGACCTGGATGCCCAGGCGGTGTTCCTAGGTGGTCTATTTTGTTTAGACGCAGATTAGATACAGTGGCCCTTGCTTGAGGGATGAAATATATTGCTTGAATGACCTGATTTTGGAAAGATAGTCCGGTTAATGAGAGGAAAACAAAATTGATCTGGGTCTACTAACCAAGGCAGCGTAAGCAAGTTCGCGTGTGTCAGTACGGAGAGCAATAGGACTAATGAATTATGGAGATAATTTTGAGTAAAAAGCACGTATCGATGGGATGGGTTCGCACCGATTTCCCTCTCGAATCGTCAACTGGAGTGGGGTTATATCTGCATCTTCTCTGAAATCTTGTAGGCTGGCTTGGATTGCTTCATTAAGAGTATGATCTTCCGTCGTTGTAGAACCAGGGATAACTGGATCCTATACAGGATCCTATGAGAAATGCAAAATAGAATTCGAATTGGTAGAACACACATTCGATCGCACCATCTGCCACTCCGGGTGAGGTGCCCTCTCGCTGGGTCCAAATTGAGGTTGAGATTGTGAACTCTCCTCCATGGACATCTGAATCGCCCTAGTCATTTCATCGTCTTCTGTATCCGCCGTTAAATCAATAACGGAGGCAGACGGAAGTGGTAGGTTGATGGTTATGGGTGTCGAGGTATTCATGCCATCCGAGTACATTGGTTCTGGTGTTGTTCTGAGCTTCTTTTCCCAATCCCCAGCTCTGTCTCCCGCCAGCAGGGCATCAGCAGCCTTCGCCATGTCACCGTTATGTTTCTTCAACACCCTTCTGGCAGTCTGAGCATCAACGTTGGCCATAGACGTCAGAAAGTTGACATCATCCTCCTCCTTTTCCAGGATCTCCTGCTCTGTTAGCTGCATGTCCCAACTTGAGTGATGTTGTTAGCTCCAGCAAGGTATATGTCGTATAAGCAAAATGTGAGAGGACCGAATGACGAGATGAAAGAAGACGCGAGAACGCTGATGTTCGACGCTGCGAAGGTTTGTCAGCGCCTTGCCCCTTTTCAGCATAAGAGACGTTGGCTTTTCATCACTCTTCGAGTGGAAAGCGGTTTGGATTATAATTACAACAATATAATTATTATACGTACAAAGGGTATTGTATTGTACAACTTACAACAGCAGAGCAAAAGCAAGGTCCCAGGAAGAAAATACATACAAGGATATCAAGACACATACAACGAAACAAATGACCCCCTTCCTGATGCCAGCTGGTCAAACGCAAGCTGGACATCCTCTGTCGAAATCAAAGAAACCAAATCGCCATCTTCATCCTTGTACTTGACTTTCAGAGGACCATCCGGCAGGTCTCCACACAATCGACATTTCCGTTTGATCTTCTCTTTCAAATCGTCGTAGGTGATCGTCCGCGATACCAGGAGCAAGAAGATATCCTCTCTGAAATGCATCTTTAACTTCAAGTTAACTGGCTCCGATGTTCCAGCTGACGGTATCGACGACTGGAACAGATCTTCCTGTATGGAAGGAAGTGACCGATTATTGGAGAATTGTGGTGTTTTCGGAGGCGTGCGCTCGTTATCCGACGGGTCGCTTGTCGTATCTGGGAAGATCAGCATGCCAGGAGGCAGGCTGTTACTCCTGGTTCTCGGAGATTTTCCGCCAGAGTTATTTTTTGAAGACAACCCAGCCTTCTTGCCCAACAATTGGAATCTGAACCTTGACGGAAGACTCCGCGACCTTGTCAACGTGCGGTTTTCGACAGGCGTTTCACGTCCAGATGGTGGGTACGAAGGTGGGGGATAATCTTCTAGATCATTTTCGTCATCCGATACTAGCTCCTGGTCATCGGGCTGCTCCTCTCTCTGTGAATCAACCTCGTCCCAATCACCGTGCTCTTCCTTATGAGGGGAATACAATGGTAGTGTAGAATTCGAGACCGTTGAATATCGAGAGTCTAACGGAGGTGGAGTGCCGGAATGTCTCAACCGACGTTGCAACGGTGGATCTTCTGGTGGGCGTTCTGGTTGTGGTGGTTGGGGTGTTGATTTGTAAGACTGAATAATGCGGGTCATAGTTTCTTCCCACTGCTTCATTTGTTCGTGTCGAGTGCATTTCATAGTGAATAATTCGATGCCATCATCCGCCTTCCACGTTATCAGAAGAGGATATTGGCCTGAAACCGGATTGTTGCGGACTGCAAGGAAACGAAAGATGAGCATTGGTTTATCAGGTTAATATGGAAATAATGGTCTTGCCTTGGACCGGCGAAGCTGACACAATATTCCGCATGAATATACGACCTTTCATAAAAAGGGGCGTGGAGCCCATGACATTCGATATCGCCAACCATTCTTTGGTCGTGAACGTCCTCCTTGCCCCTTTTGTGTTGCTTCGGTCAACTTTGCATAGAATCAACATTTGCTGGAACAAATATGTGACATAAACCCTGTCAATGTTTGATTTGTTGACCACAAAAACATCGTGGAGAAGAAGATCCCCAAAAGCTTCCAAGCTATGGCCTTTCCAATCTTTGATTCGAGTCTTGAGGTTCTTGACAATCTCTTGATTTTCTTCCCGTCGTTGTGCTTCGTTTATCCTGTCGATAATGCGCTTTGCCGCTTCTGACCCACGGATAAGTTCATATTGATAATCATACCCTTGGTAAGCGAAGGCTTTCGCAAGGGACTTGATGAGTGATGTGCTATCAGCCAAGCAGGGCCATACAAATGAAGATGAAAGAGACGAACATCAAGAAGAAGAGGGTATTGGCATACTCTCTGAATCGGTTTAAGGAGAAGAGCAGGAAGATCGCGTTTGACATCGATCATATGATTCAGAGCCTTTACCGTTTCATTTGTAAGGAACAAGAGGAGAAAAGAGGAAGATAGAGTAGCTCACAATTAAAGTTCGCTCATTTCCAACCATGAGTTCCGTGGCCTTCTTGTAGTTGAGACAGTAGGGTTCGTAAACGGAGAATTCTTCTTCCTGTGATCGCCAATGATCTATGATCAGAGACGCAGCAAGCGATTCTGCGAAGTGCGTACATATTCAAGGAACTGCTGACCCCATCGTTGGACTTTGAGCGGTAGCTGAGCCGTGAACTCGAGTCGAATGAGAAATTTACGTTGAAAATTGACAAGCTGGTTCAAGTTCGGGAACAGCAAGTGAATGGTGTCTTGGTCTATGATGTTGGACTGTGAGAGCGCAGTTGAAAATTTCTACCATTTGAAACGGATTTAGGTTGTTATATTGGCAAATGAACGTAAAAGAGTAATGTACCTGCATGGTCTCGAGGTCCTGGACATACTTCCGCTCTGTTTCCAGCATTTCGCGAATGATATTGGTTTGAGGGCCATTCTTCTCATTTGTATCAACTGTCGGATTGACCGAAATTTGATCGTCGTGAAATGCGCTTTTAGGGAGGTAGTTAACGATTGCTGTGACAGTGTTGACCGCCTAAGATATCTGTCGGTCTCAAGGAAAGCAAGAAACTGGTACACACATACCTTGACAAGGCCATTTGTAGAATGCCTATTCCACAAGTCCGTTACCATGAACATTTCACATTCTGGAATCTTTTGGAGAAGTTTCTCCTCGCGGAGCTGCATGACGAAGAGGGCAATGGCACGCTTCTTGGCTCTGTCCAAGCTGGGCCCAGAATTTTGTTGGAATGAATAGTTTCCAATCTGCTTCAACCCATCTTCCGGAGGCAACTGGTCGAATATATAGCAAAGCGGTGTCCCGGTCGATAGAATGTCCCAAATCTGCGTGACTGGATCTTTGGAATCCGACGATGATGTTAACTCTGGGAAGAATTCTGTGAACCCACGGATCCTGAGGAGTTTGTCGAGCAGTGAAGCACATTTCTGGTATAGAGAAGAGGATTCTGAGGCCGATTTATTGAGGATACTTGTACTCTGAAACCGGGTATCGATGTGTCGCCCAGCTACGGAGGCCATGGTATGATGAGGGCGATAAAGAGCAAGTTGGGAATGAAGAGGTCATGGCGGTCGCACAGAGCATCGCACCCGGGTCACGGCAATCTC
>JAIFHD010012474.1:0-46882 GCA_019721455.1 Psilocybe mexicana | reverse complement strand
TGACATTCTTAAATAAAGGGAATAGAAATAAATTCAATAATTTTCAACTACGGAGGTGCGCCAGCACCGACTAAAGGGGGTCCAGGGGCGCAGCCCCGGCAAGCTGTTGCCCAAAGCGAAGTAAAGAAAGGGCGAGCGAAGCGAGTCCTCTTCGACGCGTAGCGACGGGCATAAAGCTTGTGAACTGTTGAACAGTAAGTAGGCTTAAGTAGGCCGGAGAAGTCGGGACATCAGAACACACCACGTGGCATTCACCTTTCTGAATCTAATCTATGATCGCAATTCCCGGCGGTAATCGGTGTTTTTCCTGCATTTTACTCCAGGGTTTGTGAAGTACAGGTCCAACACTTTGTCCTACATGCCCCCAACCCTGATCAGCATTGCGTCAGGAATAGAGGCGTAATTGTTCATTCACCAAGTCCAACCCCACACACAGCCACAGGATCTTACCTTCCAAGAGCAAATGAGTGAACTTCGTGAACATGGAACAGCGCAACTCATCTTATCAGAAGCCAACGCTCTGCAATACTTGTATCCGTGTATCCGAGAGCTTCTCTCCCTCTGCTAGAGTCTCAACGCAACCTCCATTCCACAAACCAAGATCCTGTTGCATAGACCCCGAGAAAGCCACAGAACCTTGTCCTAAGAAAGAGTGGTCATCTGATGGTTGTAGCCCATCGCACGTGTCGGATTGAACAAAAGAAACTCGACAGTGGCTTCCAATAACCGGACGGGTCCTTGATGCATATTCAATGAGTTCAGTCAACGTTCAAGTTGTCAAGATTCAACCCTGGGCAAAACCTTCCCCGCCGGCAACACCTATTGCCAACGAAGATAACGCATGGCGCGAAGAAGTGAACATATATAACACTGATCAAGAACTAATCCGACTCTTTGGTGCAGCATGATCGCCTTCATCAGCCTCAGAAGAAGACGAGCACTCTTGGAAAACTCACCAAACGCCTGTACAAACACATTTATTATCGATGACTCCAGCACGCAATAGGAAGGTTCAATCGTTCACCATGCCGACATTTGCATAGATAACTCCGGATCGGTATGTGGGCGTCCTGATCAGAAAAAAAAGAGATATTAATCAAACCACAATCAAACTGTATTTTATCATTCGCTCACCAAATCTTACACCGCCACCGATGAGAGGCCATTTAAGAACGGGATTGTGTTTCATGATGCAGGAATTATTTCTCCAACGAAACCCTCCTTCTTAGCTTCATGGCACCAATCGAAAGGATAGCAATTTGGTATGTGGCACAAATGAAATCAGTGGACGAAGACTGAGAGACCTGTAGCGGTGGAGGAATCGGTGGATTGACTTTGGCCGGGGTCCTAAGTCAAAACTGTGACATATCGGTGGACATCTACGAGACAAAGCCCGTGTTGACCGACTTCGGCGCCGGCATAGCGATCTGGAAGAGGTCTTGGGAGGTGGTCCAAGGCCTCGGTCTGGAGGAAGAAGTAGCAAAGAGGAAACTCCCATTTCCAAGAGAGGGAGAAGGAAAGACCAAGTCCTTTTCGACGAGTTGAATAAACCTTGACTAAAATCGATCTGTTTTAACAGCTTCAGGCCCAATATTTCGAAAGGCTGGACAACCGGAGCCAGGATTCGATTTCCACAACCATGTGATGCCTTGTACGTCGACATCTTCGAAGATGATCAGAAGATATGGACATTAACCCCGGAAAAACAAAGATGGACCGACCTCCATTCCAAGACCGATGCTCATTGATATGCTCAAATCGAGGTTGAATCCCAAGAAATGCTCCATTCACACAAGCAAACGTCTGACAGAATACCGATTGAATGCCGTCGATGGATCAATAACCCTAGTTTTCGCAGACGGTACAACTGCTACTGCCGATGTTCTCATCGGAGCTGATGGCGTGCATTCTATGACTCGCGCTTCGATGTATCGTTCTTTGGCAAAAGCTGATGATAAAGCAGGCTATGAGCAATTCGTTGACCCGATTTGGAGTGGTACACATGCCTACCGTGGATCGGTCGACTATACGAAGTTCAAAGCACTGTATCCCAACCACCAGGCTCTGCTACAACCAAAAATAGTGAGAAATCAAGATAATTGACCTGAAGAAAAAGCTCACCTCTCAGAACTCTTGACACGCAGTGGTGTGGGAAAAGCAAGGTAAATTCGTTTTTTTTTTTTTTTTGACGAGAAGAGCAGCTGAGCAAACAGGAAAAACCATTCAGCATGTTGTATCCGTCCCTATACAGCCGATCAACGCCATTAACATTATCGGTTACTACTCCGTTGACACGGGCGAAGGTACACCCTACGATGGCCCATGGGTCTCCGATGTTTCGACAGAAGAGGTTGTTGAGACTTACGAAGGATTTGAGCCAGATCTAATGCTCCTTCTGAAGGTCAGATTACAGCAAAGATACTTTTTGACCAAACTCACAAACTTGACGTAGCACCTTGAAAAGCCGAGTAAATGGGCAATCCATGTTACCCGCCAGTTGCCTCTCAGTGTTGACGGAAAGATTGCACTTCTAGGGGACGCTGTACGATCCAGTTTTTATTTTTGTGTTTCCATGATCGACGCTCATCCAGTTTCAAGGCACATGCGATGACCCCACATCAAGGTGTTGGTGGCGGCCAGGCCATGGAGGTTTGACTTTTCCTGTCAAGATATGTCAATAGAATTGAAAAAAAAGAAAAAATCTTTTATTTCAGGACGCACATATTCTAGGCCATCTTTTGGCTCACCCCAAAGCGAATATCAATAACGTCGAAGAAATTTTGAGGATATATCAAGAAATACGTCTGCCTTTCGTTACCAAGGTGGTGGAGCGTTCACGAAACAATGGGATGATATACGAATTCATGCACCCTGATTATCCCGTTGAAGATGATGCGACATCGGAAGAGCTTAAGGTTCTGGGAGAGATGATTGGAGAGACCTTCGAGTGGCTTGGCAGAGGTGGCTGCGATGAAGACTTGAAGAAAGCTGAGGGCTTGTTCCTTTCGCGGTGTATCAACGTTTGATGGAGTATGGGCTGGGATAACATGGAAGAGCGATGAACGGCTGAAGAAGGCGAAATATTTATAAAACTTATTCCCAAAAAAATTTCATGACGAGAGTTGCGACGGTTGAAGATTTCAGGAAAGATGGAATCCTTGTCAGAAGAGATGCCAGCGATTACATTTGAAATAAGGATCTTAGGTGACATTCGAGTTTTGATTTGTGCGTGAAAGGTTCACGAAGCTACGGTCAGGGGGATATGGTATGACCCTCGATCAACTCCTTCCCGAAGGACCATTTTGAGTTTCAGCTTGGATCTTCTGTTGCAAGATGCCTATGAGATAGTTCGAGTTTTCTCTCTTCTTCTGTATCGTTTCTTCCAGGGAGTCAGCATTAGTCTTGATGTAATCAACTTTGCTGCTGTAGTGCTTCGCGGCTTGAGCACGCGTCTATATGAGATGATCAGTATAAACATCTAAGTGAATCCTCCTGCAGCATACCTTGCGCACATAATAGCCAGTTCCTACATCCACTATTACGTGTTCAGGATCCGATAGTTTTCCTGGAACGTAAAGTGAATTGGTCAGAGGAACCAAGATGGTTTTACCTTACTGAAGAAGTCAATAGATGTTGGGCAATAGATTAATCGCAAAACGCACTCTTGTCCTCTGGTTTCACTTGATTAACATTGTCCAGACAATTTTTGAACTTTGCCTGTGCCTGCTTGAGCTGCGCGAACGAGTTGGTAAGGTGATTGAGTTCCTGTGAGATTCTCTTCGAGTTAGGCGGTGTTATCTGGAGTCTCGCAGCGTCCAGTCTACCTCTTCAAGTTGCTTGCGGACTTCTGACAGCTGCGCAATGTCAAGATCTGCAACATTGACTGTTTGTTGAGGCTGCGACATTGGACAAAGACAAGGACGGTGTGGCGAAGAGGAAAGTGAGAGGATTCCGTGTTGAATCTTGATTTGAAATGATATTTGCATCATTATTAATTATGTAAATAATGTTATCGATACCTAATCGTACTTAACAACACTTATCTGTAGGTGAGCCGAGTTGCCGATACGGTGTGGGACGCCGCCTTCCAGGTTCTACTCTTGTTATTGACCTCGATGGCCCACCAGAAGGAGGGGCCTGATACCATAGGAAAATACCCCCAAGATCTAGGTAAGATCACTGTAATTTCCCTGAACTGTATCTCTAAATACCTCTGCATTAACAGTTGCTCTATTTCACGCCTCATTCCATCCGACGAAGGGAAACGTTGTTGACTGGTCAGTCAAAGCCAGCGATGGTGCGCACCTTCACTGTATCTCCGATATTATTAATGACCAGGGTCTTTTAGATCTTAATCTAGACCGACTGGAATTCAGCGCTTTGCCCAGTGGATTGCATCTTGTGGAACAAGACGTTGTGTATGTCCTTTCTCTGTATCTGTTCAGAAACTCAATGTACTCAGTGCATCATTCCTTATTTAGGTCTTTCACCAAGGATGGACAACAGGGTCTGTGTGTTTTCCGACGGCGAAAGACGACAGAACAAGGACATCGTGGATTCCGTCTGAGTTCCCTTGGGATACTTCTCGCCAAGTCTCGTCGCCCACGACCCCATCGACACCTAAAGGCCCTTAAGGAGCTCATAGATACCATATACACGCTCATGGAAAGCATGGGGATCCTCGAACCAACTGAATACGACTGGGATCTCGCGCGTGCGTTCTTCGAGGAGCGGAAAGTCAGACGATCGGACTTGGGTGGAGCGGGTGATTGGGCTGGTTGGAGCGAAGAATTGTATGGTGTGAGTCGCTTTTCGTGAACCTTGTTGATTTCTTTCTCATTACCATGATAGATATACTCTGAGCCCAATAACACAAACCCAACACTGCATCTCCCCCATCTGCTGCGGATATTGGGACCCTCGTCGTTAACACTGTACAAACACGTTCTGGGACGGAAGAGGATCATGATTTATACCCTGCCGCCCGTTGAAGCGGCGTGTATTCTCTGCCATGTCATCGGCGACTTTTGCTTTGAAACGCAGGCCCAGACCGAATCTGGACATCTTAGAGGGAAGCACAAGGAGCCTCTTCCTGTTTTTGGAATGGTGACCCTCGCGGACTTGGACCGATTGGAACTAGAGAGCAAGACAGGACTGGGCTGGATAGCATGTGAGTAACAACACTTTTTTTTATTGGGTTGTGCTAATAAAGGTGCCAGGCACTACGGACGCTATTTTTATGGAGAAACCTTCTTATTATGACTTACTTATCGACCTTACGACGTCAACACCCAATAAATCAACACGACCGACTTTTTATGCTTCCAAAGCAAGCTCGCCACAACCTGGGAGCTCAAGAGGACCTTCTTACAAGCTTTCGCCTATGTATTTCTCTTGGAGCGACATCAAATTGGTGAGTTGCTGCAATCTCTGGATCAAGTACAAATACTGATAAATGGGAGGTCTGTAGTGGAACGAAATTGACCGGATATTACGTCTCGACTCGGAAGACGCGTCGCAGCACTCATGTTGTGGATTTCCTTCCGCCGATGCACCACCCAAATCGAACTATATCACAGTTTGGACTGACGCGTGGCAGGTATACGAGGATGTCTGCCTCATCTGTGCTGGACTTTGGATGGGGAGCTGGCGGGGGAACTCCATGGCATCGTACTCCACTGCGAACGGTGCAGAGAACTGGGGCGCGGTCCGCCTGGAAGGAGACGATGACCTGTCGATCAACGGGACCTACGTGCGGAATCTGGGTATGGGCATCGAGGGCCGGCCGGCTGAGCCGTCCACTCTCGGCGTGCCAGGTCCATCGACGTCTAAAGCTGCACGACGGGCGAGCGCGATGTCGTGGTCAAGCGGAAAGGCGACGGTTGTAGGGACCGTCGGTGGGAAAGGGAAGCAACCTTCCTCATCAACGTCCGCATCAGCACACCCCACTATTCCAAGCGAGGCAGGCGAACACTACGAGTTTAACCAGTTCCAAGACTCCGCAGAGGGAACGCAGCGGCGGAACGGTCAGCTTCTTACGACGATGGCCATTCTGCAGACCTTCCACGCACATACGCAATTTCAGCTTTCGGTGCTTGGGGATTTGTTGACAAGGCAGGGCGTACCGCCCCTCCTCTCTGCTGGCGACGGTGTGGAGAGGGTCGTCTTTCTCACTCCGAAGGACATGCTCGCCTTTGAGCTTGGTACACTCAGCAGCTTTGATGCGCGATACCTCGAGTGGCTTGTCCGTGAATATTCTGGGGATGAAACCAAGGTCATCGTCAAGCGTGGCTGGAAGGATATTTTATCCTCTATCTTTGGTTATGGTTAACCTTTTTTCTTTTTCTTATGTATAAATTTATCTTGTATCTTTTTGGGCCTTGGCCATGGACCCCTTTCTTGTTTACACTGGATGCATATACCATTTTCTCTCTCCTTTCTTTTCTCTTTATTGTTAATAAGGATCGGGACTTTCTTACTTTCTACTTATACCGATGTAGATATCGTCTTATTGCTCAATACCATGCTACAAATACTCGACTACACGTCTCCTAAGTTCTTCCAAGCTTAAAAGACCACTAGCACGGGGCTGGAGAAAGTCAAAGTCAATTCGAACCCCGACACCATGTTTCAGAACTCCGTCAAGGACCTTTCAAACGAAACCTTCACCTCTGAACTCATCCAATGCCCCATTCCTTTGAGAAAATCGGCGAAACGGGGTATTCGAACACCAGCGACGGACAAACTCATTAATCTTTCCAGGCGGAAATATCCCCATATACCCAAGTTTTCAAGTTCGAGGTCGACCTTTCTCAATGGCGACAACCCGAACTGAAGGGTTTCTCGAGCCCATCTCCGACTTGTGGTCTTCCTTCGAGAAATGAGCATGCGTTCTAGAACATCTATTGGAACTCCCGGTGCCGCTGCGCTGATGAGGAACTTCTTGAACTCTAATTCCTCTAGGCGGGGAAGGATCGACAGCGATGACGGGTCGGCGCTTGTTCTTGTGAGAATTTCTATGGCTCGATTCGTCCTCATACCAGCGAGGTGTACAGCTTTTGTATGCTGGAGATGCTGCGAGGCGAGGATCTCGAGCAGGACGTCCTCGGGTGCTCCCTTGTTGTCGAAAGAGAACTTGGCCAGTTTGCATGCCGACCTCTCGAGAAACGATATAAATGGATCGGCTGATTCCATCACGCCGAAGCATCCAATCGACATAAAGGTGATGTTGATTTCTTCTAGCGCTGGGCATTCAATTGAGTCGAATATGTGCACCGACCGATCGGGATGGAAGGTGAGATCGAGGATACGGAGGTGGCTGTGGACAATAGGTTCATGCAAAACGTCCAACACATGGCCGTGTTCTGCATGGATGATGGCGTCGAAATGCTCGAGAACAGGACACCCGAGCAACAGGCCAAAGACTTGTGTTACCGTCAACGCGTTCTCGGAATATCCCTGACGGTACGTGAGGTGCTTCAGGTGCTTCCAATGCGGGAACATGTTCACGAGGCTTGTTGGCTTGTACCACTGGGGATACCACGCCAGGGAGTCTATACCAGGGTTGGAGTAAAATTGAAGGATGCTATCGTCGATCGGTCCTCGCCCCATCATCCCAAACCCGTAATTGATGTCGACGTAGCTCAGTCTCGGTGGGGAATATCCTGGTAAACGCTCTTGGAATCCGGACGAGACATAGTTGGCATGCGAAAGGTGAATTGTGATATGTTGCCACTCGTCATAATGGGGGAAAAGGAGATCGACGAACTGCCTCGCCATCTCCGGGTTGGATGTCTCTGAGGCTGACGCTTTCCCCATCGCCAATGACAACGTCAGCGGGGATTTGGCTGCCAAGGCGAGCCATTGGGATACCATATCGATGTGCTTCATCGCTGGCTCTGTAATGTGGATGCTGGACCACAACGTCGATCGTGACCTGGAGACATGCATCCAGTATCTGCAGACGTGTCCCAGAATAAATGGGTTGACGACCTTTTTGTACTGCGCAGAGACAAAGCTGCTCGGACATGCTTGGGTCCCATTTGTTGGTTCGTGGACGTAATACGCAAAGATTTCTTCGAGAAGTTCTGGAGGTAAATCATTGATCGTCGTTTGTGGCTGACGGATAAAAGGCAGCTTGGAAGAGGGATATAGATCTGTGATCCAGTATCTCTCGGAGGACCATCCCGGAGGGTAAAAGTTGATCATTCTTTTCCAAGGATATGGTAGTGTATTGGGGGGGTGGAAATTCGGTCGGTATTTCGAGAAAATGTTGGACGGCGCCTAATCAAAGGAACAGTAAAGCGATCGCCAAGGTGGTGGAAGAATGAAGGGTCAATTTTGTCCTGGGTTGACGGTTTTTATAGTGTTTCCAAAATCAAGACTCCTCAGCCATTGGGGCACCCTGTGGATTGCTGACAAGGCCGAAACGCACACAGCGTTTCCATTGATTAACAGCCGGTATCCGGAAGTGGACACCAATTACAATAGATTACAGCCTTGTCTGCTCCTCCACTACGACCAACTTCACACTGCAGAACTTTCACGGATCGCACACACCAAAGGTGCGTTGAAGAATTTTCTGGCAGCAACTACGCTGATTCGCCTATTTTTAAGCGATCTCTGACGCCCTGCTACAACTTGAACAAGGTTGGTTGGATCTGGCATCTGAAAGTGGAACCCCAGAACGACCTATCCCAAAATAGATTTGCCCAGGCCTCAAAACGCTTACAAGTCCAAATGCAGGTTTGTGTGTGCTATGTATTGGGACATCAAAAAGAGAGTTCCTCAACTGGAGTTGCTCTCGGGCATAGTGGGTTCCTTTCCAACACTCTCTGTGGTTCTGCGATCACCACTGAAGGATATCTGTCCAGAATAGGAGCGATGGCAATCCAGAACGAAAAATTAGAAAACAACACCATCAATTCACAGTTCACGAAGAAACTTGATAATAATAAGAATGTGCGCTGATAAAATTGTCTACTTACAGTAATTGTGATGATCAATTTCTATGGCGACGGTGCCCACTCGAACGTCCTCACAGGCGCTTATATTACAATGTTGGCAGCAATCAAACGGTACCAGTGTTATGTTCAGCGGCTTTGGTCACTTTGCAGCCCGTCTTCTCTGGGTCGAATAACTCTGATATCCGTTCCAGAACAGGAGTAAAAACATTTACGACAGCATAAGGGTAAGTCCAAAAAATGGATTATGGTTCCATCAACGCTTTTTATCACAGATAAAAAGCCACGAGTACTAGTATTAGATAGCCATGGGCGGCCTGTACCAAATCCAACTGGTATCACTATCCGAAGAACGACTATCACGAAAGTCGACCTTCTCTGCATCGCTGAGTCCTTTCGATTTTCGGTCTGGGTTCTGTTTCTCAGAGTTCGCAGGGCCGCCCCGACCCTCCACATTCTCATCCGACAATGGACTACTTAAAATCGAAGGTTCAGGCGTACGCCCCGAAATACGAAACATATTGAGCATGTCAGAACGTCCGACTGCCAGCTGTTGCTCAGTTGTTGGCACCGGTACCCCAAACGCCGGCGGATTGCGAAGTCCACGCAAAAACGAGTCTGTATCGTTATCCTCAACGTCCCTTTCCCTCCTTGTCCTCAAAATTCGCCGGCGGATGAGGATGAATGCCAAGATGACAACTGCAAGAGCGAGGAGAGGGATGAGGACACCCAGAATGATCGCGAGCTTCGAATGATGAATGTTTCTACTGAGATTCTCGCTGGAAATGACGGTTGGGAAGGCTGGCAGGCCTGACTCTGAGCTTGGTTGTAGAGAAAGGGAGGGGGAGAAATTGGGAGAGAGTGATGTCGTGTAGTCGGGCAAAGCTGACATAGATAGAGTTGCGGTCGACAATGGGTTTGCACTTGATGACAGTGTGAAGATAGCCGCCGGGTTTGAGATGGAAGCAGAGGCTGGACCACTGCCGGTTTGCACAGTTTGCGAAGGAGGAGGTGAGGTGGTTACCGAATTCGGCGACGCACCATCAGGGTGGGTATTGGTATTCGCCACGATCGGCCCAGCGGGCGAGAACGTGGGAGGAGGGTTGGGCGGAGGTGTAGTGTGAGTGGCCACTGGAGGAGTCGTGTTGGCCTTGGGCGGAGTGGTGGTTGTACCATCCGTGGCCGTGTTCTGCGTTTCGGTGGGTGGAGGGGGGGGAGGGGGAGGACCACCTTTCTCAGGCTTTCCAGGTGGGCCGTCCTTGTTATGGGGGTTTGCTGCGTTTGTGTTGTCTGCTTTTGCTGTGAGAGGTTTGTTTAGACCTGGAGGGGCATGCCCTGCAGAATTCGTGACAGGAGGTGCACGAATGAAAAAAGGAGCGGTTGGGCGAGAAAAATGGGGAACAGTCTTCCTTGTTGTCTCAGTAGATATTGAATCCTTGAAATCTCGACGATAGAATATTGCCTTGAACAATATTAAAAAATGAACCATATATGATCGTCCAAGACTTCACTCACCGAACTTCGCCTCAGTGTAATCTTCAACCCATCAAGTAAATCAGACTTCCCATCGTTGGAGGAGAACACACTCTTCAAGAGTGTGCAGGAATATCCATTATCACCGCTTAAAATCAAAGAATCTTGTGGTGGTGTATTGCAGCTGTGAAAGAGAAGAAAGAGCGACAAGAAAGACGAGAGGAAAAGCACCAGCGCCGCGAGTTTGGCCGTCGGAACCAGTCCACAAACCATTATCGCAGACCTGGCATTGATCTGGGCAAGATTAAGAAGGAAGACGGTAAGAGCAAAGGGCGTTTCTGGCTGCGTTGCTAACAGGTAGTCATTTGGTCTAATTGAGAACAGGGCAACGACTCGGAGTTACGAGATGCCCATCGCGCTGTGAGAAGAACAAAATGAATTACTTCCAACTTTCCCGTATGAGACGATCACGAGAACATACCATTTCGCCTTGTTTTCCGTGGAGTATCCATGCTACGAACTGCTGAGAACTTCTGATGATTATTGATGGAGATCATTGGCCATGGTCTAAAAATAGCCTACTGCGACGCTGGCGGCAGTGGTTTTCTCACAAGCGATCTTGAAGAGGAGGGTGAGCGCTTGTCCGACTCTCGGAATTTCATACTTACTGAAGGACTCAGCTCAAAGATACGGACGCTATGGAGCGGGACTCAGGCGGATCATGTATAAGATGTTATTGATTAAAAAAGTGCTTCATGAATGCGAAAGAGTACTACCCAACGAAATGAATGGCTTTTCAATTCCGAGAGCGTGCTATGACCAAGATGGGAAAGATATAAGTAGAGAAAGTATAGGTAGTGTACCTGCAGGATTTTTTGCATGTTCAAAAATGAAAAACTACAATGAATGGTATACACGAGAGGTAATGATAGGCCCTGCTGTCTGAGAAAATAATTAGTTTTTACATTGATCTATCACTGGCAGACCGAGACTGGGATGGGTATAGACGATGCGTGTTGCTAGACCTCACATCTCGCAAGCTAGGAGAAGGGGAGGTAGATCTAGAACTGGGGAAATACAAATCAGAGGTGGCTTCCGTCCAAGCCATAATGGACTTTTCGTTGTCCATCGCCATCCTTCCACGCAATTGGGCATATCGTTGGCGACGGAGAAGGAAAATCCCCACGACCATCAAGCATAGAATCAGAAAGATCCCAATGCCGACGCCGACGCCAACTCCGATATCAGAATGCGGTTTTCGGCCCTCCGTGGCTGATATGGGCATCATCGTTTGTGTGTCTGTTGGGCTTGCCGCTGGTGCTTGACTACCTTCGTTAGAGTTTAAACCAAATGGCGCAGCAATAGTGGAGGTGGATGCCGTGCTTTGAAGCGATGTGGTCGTGGGTACTAGGTCCTTGGGTGTCGGTTTACTAGAGGAAGTGGGGGATACGGACTTGATAACTGTAACAGTATGCGTTGGTGCTGGCTCTTGGATGACAGGGGTGGGTATGGGGTTTGGTGTCGGACTTGGCTTTGGAAAAACGATGCCACCTGGAATAAAGGGTATTGTGGGGTTTTTGTGATCTGGTTTCTTTTTATTATCGTCTCTTGGATCCAGCGGCGCCATAATGGAGACTGTTAGGTTAGTGTCTGAGGTCCAAATCTACACCAGCGCTCTCGTAAGAACATCATGATATACAATTTTTGGTTGGCGTACAGGCTTTCCCCACGTACTCGCAGCCATTTCCTTGTATTTCGTCAAGGTCTGGCAAGACCATAAGCTCCAGGAAGTTGCGATCTCATATGGACCACGAAGGAACAAGAATCCAAGAGCAAAAAGACCGATTAGAGTAAGAAATAGGCCATTTGGACGGTAAGTCATGAGCTGCGCCCAGGGTGCATCGAAAAAAAGTGGGACTAGAAGAAAAGCCGAGCGCGGAAAGAACGAGATTAAATAGTGGGCAGCACAAATGATCCCCGGACTGTCATCCTTTCTCAGGCGGAGATGAGCCATAACTTGTGACGGTTGGACGTTGTTGGAAAGATTCGTATCTATTCTTGAGGTCCTGTGGGGACATGCGTCTGCGTCTCCGATAGAACTCGCATCATTTTCAATAGAAATAGGACACATGAACAGGAGGAATTCTAGGATGTCGCCACGGTAGCCGTAGTATTGTATTCCTCGAGCTCCACAGAGCGGCCTGTGTGGAACACAAAAATAGAGAGAAAGTACACCCTTACTACTACATGTGGCTGTAGTATATCCGGATGGTCTAGTCTGCCGCCAGTGTTGAGTCAGTGAGTTGAAGAGGTGAATGGATGGAGGACCTCAACTCGTTTGGAACTCAAGTCATGTAGCTGTCGAGATTGAAGGATGTCGTGATGTACTTGTTGTCCTTTCCATGTATTGCGATGATCCATCATGGCAAAGGGTGATTTTCAGGTACCAAGATGATATGAGAACCTATGAGAAGATCGGATTTAGGACTCGGCTTGGTCGGCGTATCCTCTTGTGCGTAGAACGTCCCATGGTACCGTCTTCAAGTGCAAGTTAATGATCATTTATAACGCAGTGTCGGCTTACTTGGGTATATAATATCAATTGTCAAGGAAATCGAAAATAAAAGTCCCTGGCCCAAGTATCTACCAAAAAAGAGTCCATTGCTACTGACTACTAGTACTCGAAACCTGAGAGATGGGACGATGTCCATGATCTCGACTACTCGAAGGATAATCTGACACAGGAGATGAATGACGGAGAGCAGGCTCCGACCAATCACTATCATCTGATGAAGACATCGAGCCTCTGCTTGATGTGAAATACACATCAGATGTTCGTGCCGAGAACAACGAAGTTATTCTCGACAGCCTCGACAGTCTAGAGCGTCTGTTCAACGCCCTCTTCTCCTCATCATCATATAATGCAATATTTCTTCGTTTTCGGTGATACAGAAGGACGGAAGCGGAGCCAATGGCAATGATGCCTCCGAGGACTCCCAAAATAATAGCGATCGCAAGTGAGCGCTTATGCTTGCCCATTTGAGCCGCTGTCGATCCCGTCGTCGAGGGATTTGCGTGTGGAGAGGCGGTCCCAGAGCCCGGCCCTGACCCTCCTGATCCTGGAGCTACTCCTAGGGATGTATAAAAACCTCCAGACACCCCGTTGTTTGAATCTGTTGCATCGGGATCTACGCTCAGGACTAGAGCTTGACGTGAGCTCGATTGTGGAACACTTATGGTCGTTAATGTTCCTGTCAAGATTGGGGGGAGGGTGGACTGTGAAGACGGTTCTGGAGTAGGTGACGTAGGTGTGGTTTGAGTATTAGACGGAGGGTCTCCAGGAATGCCGGTCTCCTGCGGAGAAGTTTGTGTGGGAGTTGTCGTCGGTGGCGGGGGTGGATTCGTATGGGGTGGATTCAAGGTGATCGGTTCCGGTGGAAGCAGTACGCTTGTGACACCACCGACAGCGCTTGTTACAATAGTTGGCAGTGCTGGTACGATGCTCGTCACCTCAGAGACTACGCTGGAGAGTTCCGAGATTACGGGAGGTAAAACACTGGTGACGCCGGAGAGTATGCTGCTGACGTCGGTAATGAGAGGGGGTATGGCGCTTGTTACGTCGGAGACAATACTCGAAGCGGCGCCTAAAGCATCGGAAAGAACAGTGTTAACGGCGCCTGCAACATGTTGGACCACATTTCCTACATCTGCGACGACGTTGTCTACGGCGCCTAATCCTCCAGAAACGGTGTCATTAACGATGCCAAGGCCCGCTGACGCGGCCCCCTGAACAGCGCCAAGACCGTCCGACGCGACTGTCTTCACGGCGCCTAATCCATCCGAAGCAACTGCACCCAGGTTTCCGGACGCAGCATCTTTGACGACACTGACGCCTGCGGAGGCTACGTCTTTGACTGCGTCTACACCGCTAGATGCAACGTGGTTGACCGCATTTAATCCATCAGAAACCACGTTTGTTACAGCCCCTAAAAGACCTGTTCCAGGTGTAGCTGCTGCAACCGGCGTATCGGAAATGATATTTGTTGCTGCGCCAACGGCGTCGGAGGGTCCCGCATCTGCGCCATCAGCGGCGACATTCTTTGCTGCCGCCGCCGCACCAGGAACGACGGTGTTGGCGACCGGGGCCACCGCAGATGCGACAGGGGCATTGTGTGCGACATCCAGCCCTGCTGAAACGACACCACCCGCTGCCCCGAGGATTCCGCCTAGTAGTTGTCTTTCAATCCTCTGGCCTCTGATCTGTCCCCGAGGGTGTATTGACGTTTGGGCAACCTATCCACTGGCAGAGTGAGAATCAGTGCGATTGGTGATTGGAACCACTACGCACGAGAAGAGATGGGGTTTCCCAGTTTTCTTGAACTGCAAGTCGATTGGAAAGAATCCGAGAAAGAAATTTGTATGCCTGAAAATCAAATAGAAAGAGGAAAAAGAACGACGAGAAAGCGAGAGCTAGCAGGCCCAGGCAGAGACCTGACCTGTGTGATAAAACCATAGATAAAATCAGGGAGGGTTAGTCATGGATGAGTGGTACTGCTTGGGAGGAACCTATTAGTACCACCTGGGCATCTGATATCTAACGTCTGGTTTATAAATTGCAATCACGCAACAGAATGCGCATCCTTCGCAGTATGACTTGATGGTGTTGAGTACTGGGATAAAGTGGCGATAACGAGCTGGGATGACTGATATAGCGGGAAATAGAAGCCCATGTATTGGCCGGGTACAGCTTTTTGAGCACAGAGAAGAGAACTATCAATCCATCTTGGGTCCCGACAGTTCATCATGAGGGCGCGCACACGGGCATGTAGGAGGCATTTACCTATTAATAACTGTTTTCCGGGTCACATAATACAGTCAGGCCAGTTCAAAGGAAGGATCAATCGTTCGAACAGCCTTTGCTTTCCAGAATGATATCTTCGAATTTATCAGGATCCTCTGTTGAAGCTATTAGCTTGACGTTACTAGAGCAATTAGAAGCCCGGATAGCGCAGAGAACCCACTTCTACATTTCCAACTGGCGCTGAGCCATTTGCCACCCTTGTGCATCCAACGGTTGAACGGTGAATATTTGAATCCCTGCCTTCATCCAGCGGTGGCGTATCATGATCCAGATCGTATGCTTCGACGTCGGAGCCCTATATTTAGGCCTTAGGGGAAGACCCGAGTGCTGGAATTGACCCACAAGGATGTGTTGTTGATGACTCCGTGTTGCTGCGTTTTGACCACACAGTGTAGCAGAGACCGTTTGCCAAATTATTGTGGGTTGGCCTACAGTTCTACCGTAGAACTTTTACTGAGTTATTCTGTTTGCATTTTCGCCACAGACACGCGGTCCAAACAACGGTGGTAGAGAAGGAAGAAGTCCCGGGTATGTTTTCGGTTTTCCCGGTCGTCCAAGGGGACTGCGAATCTACAAATCCCATGTCAGATTGGGCTATTCGGTTTAGCTGCAATCATACTTACCAAGATCATATGGATCGCGACGACTGGACGCATCGTTTCTATCGTGGAATGAGACCCTTTGGACGTGTCTCATTGTCTAGAAATTCGTGTTCTTGAAATCAGGGTGCTGAAGAGCGCTGGTGAGAACAAGAACGATGATCGATGAAGAATGTCGAGGATTTTTTCAAGATTTGTTGAAGTCTTGAAGAATTCGAAAATGTCCCTTAGGTTGCAACGGGAAAACCCGGTCCAAGATCATGATCACGTGGTAAATACTGCGGAAAGTCCGGGCCGCCCATGGGCGCTGTTGACTTGAGCGTGCCATGCTGAGCAGTGAGCACGCCATCTTTTCAGCCATGCTGTAAGCGCTCATCCGAACTTGAGTTGCAAGGGAGTGCCGCCACCGCATCCTATAGAAATTTTATTAATAAACGAGGGCAATAATGTATATATGTACATAAATTCAGGTTACATCTTTCCTTGAGTTCAACTTTCATTGTTTCGGTACCGTCTTTCCCCCAACTTGAACTCCCCCCTTATTACTCAATTAATCCCGTCGCACTTAGACAGACATGCCAGCGGTGGCCTGTGACGGTACCGATAGCCTGAGAGTGGATTCTATTTACCGGTAGGGGACTTCAACCACTGGGTATCGACGCGAGACCCTCCATCGATGACTGGATTTAAAGCGGTCAGAAAACACGCCAAATAGAGTGACATCATGATTACCGTCTCGAGCGACGAGAGTGCCGTCAACGGGGTTGAGAGCGTCTGTAGTACACCGGTTATTACTTGGGTGCCTTGGTGCAATGAGTGACGCAATACTACGCACCTCTCAAAAATACCGTATCGACTGGGTCGGTGGCTCCAGAAGATGCCTGTCTACGCAAGAAGACGGTATCGATTGGGGTACCACTTCCCTCTGATCACATTAAGGTAGATCAGAATGGCGTGGACGCATACGAATAGCACGAGCGAGGTGTGACCTACCGGATTGTGCAACGGGCGCAGCTGATACGAAAATGAGGGCGACAGAAAGCGCGACGAGGGCTGAGATGAATCCTTTGACCATGATATACTTCGGCGATTTCAACGAGTAGTGTTAGTCAAATGTTGTGGGGTGAAGTTGGAGCTGAGAAATCCCCAACCCATTCCGACTCTCTTTTAAACCCACTGCCTGAATATTTGATTCTCCTTTCCGAGTCTGACCTTCGAATCAGGGACCCGATGTTTTCGAACGGCTGTATGTCGCGATTAGCTATTCTGGGTATCATTTGATTGAGTCGGCAGTCGTTACATGCGGTTATCTGAATAAAGTGGGTCATAGAAAAATGATGTTTGTATTCAGGTTCTATGACAGAGGAGAGATAGATGGAATACAGTCGCGCGCACTGAATACTTTTATGGATAATCGATGGGCGCCATTTCACCATCGGGATAGAGCCTGCCTGTCCGTGGAAATCGAATATTTTGGTATTTTGATTTATGATTTATCCAAGGAGAACTATGTTGATTGGAAATTCTTGAACCGTTCAGGGCGCGTATCAAGAGGATTTGTGAAGTTCACCACCAGAGACTCTGTGCCGGCGGTTGGTAATAATTGAACCAACATCTTCTCATTAAGTATCGCGACCGAGCTTGAACTTCTGGTGTCCACCCACGACGCAGACACTCGAACCGAAGTCGTCCAAAAATAGGGCTTAATTTACGGGTGGCCGCCTCGGTTATCCATAGGAAGCAAAAAACATATCGTAGCACATAAAGACGAAGCAGCGCCTTATCAAAGCAATGGCATTGGAACAGAGAGATGAATCACCAGAAGTCAAACGACAACGTGACGAGGTCCAAAGAAGCATCAGAGGTATACCGTCTTGCACCATATAAAAGCGAACAACCCTCTAAAAATACACAGAACCTGGGCCTTGGGATCGTTTGCGGAAGGGGATACATTGGTTTCTCCTTGAAGGCCCAACGGTTTAAAGACATAGAAAGACAAATTATGACCGCAACATTTGATCCCCAAAATTACATCGCCAGAGATATTGAAATAGATGAACATGGTGATTTAGATCAAGGAATTGACAGTTGCTCGAGTCTCGCAGGCTTCTGCAGACCTGATATTGGAACATTGTGTTGTGATAGAAAGTCCCCACTGGAGTCTACCGATGATACAAGGTTCCCTCAAGCGATGGTAAGAGTGAGTCACGATAAGAGTATGTCATGATGTTTCCCGCGACGAATGTTGTGACCCACTGTTGGAGAACCGTACTAGTAATGGAAGGACCTGAGTGTTGGCGTCATTAAGGGGAACACATTTCGGACACACCAAAGGGCAAAAGGCGAGGAGGGCCTTGTCGTTTCCTAGCCCATTAGAATGAAGAATCAGAGTATGGGAGCTAGAAAGTGGTACAGCGCAAGGAACCTTGGTACCTTGACAAGTCTCGACCATATAATCTGTTGATCAGAGTGTGTGGATGCGGCGATGACGCCATGGGTATATGCGGTCCCACGCAAGATGTGGGAGGCCAAACGGAGTCTCGGATGTGCGCTCATGCACATGATGGACATTGTCATCATTGACAACTCGATGAATGACAGCCATGGCGGGCTTCGTGTCTACGGTATGAAATATGTCAGCACAGAAAATAAATAAACAGAATATATCCGGTGTGGATTAGGAGACATACCACTGTCCTGGTCTTCTCTACGAGGAGGGTACGAGCTATATATCGACCCCAGTGAGCTCCCAGACAGAACAGAGCAAACTTGGGCTTGCTACCGGAGGACACCAATTTGTCTGTCACCCACCCTCTTGCTGCATAGCTAGTGTTATCGATGATCTAGTTTTACCGAATCATCACAGATGCCATGATGCTCGTAAATCTGAACGTTTCAACACGACGTGAAAAAACAAACTCGGACCGTCATTCAACACCATTCCAATTTCCCAGCCGCGACATACGGGACCAAGGGATTCACCTTCAAATGAGGCCCAAGCCTTGCCCAGCCAGCCTGAGCCGTTTCGAGAACCAGAGTCCAAAGAGCTCCAGAGTTTACTCGGAGGACCAGTACGAGTCAGGTTGGAAGAAGGAAGACAAGACGCCACAAAGAGACACGACTTGAGACAGACAGCCAGATCATCATCCTAGATGATAGTTCGGTGGCACCTTTTGACAAATTTGAAAAAAAGCCACCTTGATTTGATTTATTGTTTGGTTTTTTTGCGCTTTTCTGTCGAATGATTGGCATGTGTGAAGCACACTGGCACTGACTGGCAGCCATGTACGTAGCTGGGTCCTGGGTCCTGTCCAATTCTTGAACCTTGAAGCGAATGTCGTCAGCGTTTTTCCAACGTTTTTCCATTTTGTTTTTGTGTGGGTGTCAAGGTGTTTAACGCGGAGAATGAGCGGACGTTTCGGGATCGCTGTGCCGATCATGCCGAAATCTTAAACATGACGGATCACGGCATGTTTCGGCACCGAAATAATTGGGTTTCTGAGCCTTTTCTTCGTCAAGTTGGTGGTCCTTCTTGAATTGTCGTAGTGAGTCGCGCAAAATGTTCCTTGGAATGTGAATACGAATATACCGAAAGTCGTCTCAAAAATTAGGTGCTCATAAGTTACTCTTGAGTTGAACTTGATGTCCAAAAAACAAATTTGGATTCAAGTTTGGACACCACTGTGAACTACAATTTCGAACCTAATTCGAACGAGCACAAGTAGAGTACAGTATGTGACGAATACAACTGAGCGTGTAAGTATGTATGTGATACGTACTAACAGTCCGACTACTATACTAGAAACATGCATGCATTCGAAGTTGAAGAGTCGAGGGCATACCTGCTAAAGATTGGAACTAGTAGTAGTATGTACTGCCAGTAGAAGTTTTTTTTCGTTTGGATTTTGATTTTTCTGTGAGTGGAGGTGCAGCGTGAAGCTGTTGGGGTAATGAAAGTTTGTTGAACTAGGTTTCGAGAAGGAGGAGCAGGAGCAGGAGCAGGAGGAGGATAGTCGCATATTCGAGAAAACTTGAAAGCGATAAAGAGTGTGTTGTAGGAGAGAATAGGGGTATAGACAGGTATAAGTAACCCTGGCTGGACGAATGTGCAATGAAACTCGGGTTGCGGAGAGGGAACGAGGAAAGGAAGAGAAAAACAGATGATACAGTAGCAGGCGAAACCCAAACTGGGTATTATAGTAAGAACAGTTATCAGAGCGACGAAGGAATTAGAAGATAGGACCGGTGTACGAAAGGGAACGGGAAAGAACGGAAAGGGAGCTGGGCAGACAAAGACAAAGACAAATGCCATGACTGCAGCAGACGGGGTATGGAGTTGGGACAGAGAGCGAGCGAAGGATGTATGGCACAGGAAAGGAGGAGCGAAGGGAGCAGACAAATCACCACGACGGCAGGTAGGATATAGAACTCGAAACTATGGCACAGGAGTAAAATGGAGGACGATGCATAAAGTATACTATACAATTGGCAAACAAAGGAGGGGTAAAAAGGAGACAGCTCGGGGCATAGCATGAACGAAATGGACTAAGTGGAAAACGAAAAATATAGACGTACGACTAACAGGTTAAAATCAATAGGAGGCAGTAGGTATACAGAAAAAAAAAGCCAGTATGAGTCATGGCTAAAGGTATGGATACGAATGAACGAACGAACGAAGAGGGAGAGAGAGAGAGAGAGGAAACTTGAAAGCTACAAGGAGGAGAGAGAGAGCAACGAGAGAAAAAAGGAATCACGGAAAGCAAACGAAAACAGAAACACATCCAGGATCATCCGGATCTCCAATACAGAACGAAAGAAAAAAGGAAATCCTTGATCCACACACACACACGACACCCCAGAACACATCCTCCTCACACAAACAGACACCAGCTTTATCAGGTATTTCCGGAACCAGATGCAGCACCGCTACTCCTTTGTGCAGTATTCTCACTGCTTCCACCCGGAGTGCCACTTGACTTCGATGCTGAGACCGGAGGAGGGACCATCAACGGCTGAGGCACGGGGTGCGGTGGTGGCGGTGGAGGTGGCGGATGCTGCCCGGATTGCGGTTGTGGTGGATACGCTGAATACATCGGCCACTGGTATTGCGCATACCCTGGCGGAGGGGGAGGCGGGTAATACGAATAATACGGGCCAGGTGGCTGAGGTTGGGGTGGGGCTGGGTGCCCTGCTTGCGATGGATCACTGCCATGCCCAGGTGGTGCGGATGGAAGGGGGTGAGGTGGAGGTGGAGGTGGAGGATAACCTGGGAAAGGGTATTGGGGAGGACCAGTACCTTGATGAGGGGGAGATTGTGAGGTGCCTGTGGCGGAGGATGGAGGAGGAGGATAGGCTTGGTGAGGTGGTGGTGGTGGGCCTGGATACATGTGCCCAGGAGGGGGCGGAGGATAGCCTGCGTAGTATGCTGGCATTCCATATGCAGGATAAGTTCCTGGAGGAGGAGGAGGTTGTGCTATGTTGAGAGGGACATTTGGATCCGGGTAGATAGAGGAGGTAGCTGAAATTGGTGTGGCGGGTGGTATAGGTTGAGGGGTAGTCGAGGTTGCGCTACTTTGTGGAGATGCCGTTTCCGCAGTTGGAGTGGTACTCTCTTGGGAACTCTTGGTGTTTCTGCGAGTACGCTTTGAGGTTGGTGGTGAGCCGTAAGGGTCGAATCGCTTCGTACGTTTAAGTGAGGAAGTCTCGGCGATGCGAGGGTCAGTGAGAAGGGGCATTCCAGACGATAAAGGCGCCGAAACGAGAGAAGGTGAACTCTCGATATCGTCCGCTTCTCCGCGGTATCGTAGAATACCATCGACGCCTCGTTCGACTTTGGGAGGATTGCGGAAATGTGTCTTATCGAGATATTCTTGGCTGATATCGAGACAAGCGAGTTCGGGAAGAGAAGATGGAGAACGAAGACGTCCGTTCTCAACATCTTCAATCTTGTAGTATGAAATCAAGTGTTGTGCGACACCATTAATGGTTACAGAAAAAGTCTAATGGACAGAATGAGTATGGTCAACAAAAGAACAACAAGTGAGAAAACGGCACCTTTTTCATCAGACCATCTGGCTTGAACTTGTAAGAGTTCGTAAGACTCCCCATTAGGGTCCTTTCTCTCTGCTTGTCGACACTCAGACCAAAATTGTCCGTTTTGGGGCGGCTGAGAGATTGAGCATCAGCTCGGCTGGGATCGACGGCGTAGCTCATTTCGTCGGCTATTTCCTGGTCTGTGCGGGCGCCCCGATGGCCAGCACCACGCTTGTCGGTCTCTCGGTACAGAAGAAAGTTGCCCAATATACGACTTGGACTCCAGAAGAAACCGTCTGTCCAGCGTTTAATCCCACTTTCGTCCTCGTCAAATACGAACACGGAGCCTGAGGTAATCATCTTGCGCTCTGAATCAACGAGCCTGCGGGTGACCCGGGGGATGAGGCCCCTCCTCGCGGCCTCGAGGATGAGAAGGGCGTCACCGGTGGTCTCTATCCACCCCGACCACGGTGGTTCGGTCCATGCTGAAGACGACTGCTGGATGGACGCCTGTTGGCCCGCAGACATGGTGGAAGACTAGAGAACATGTAGGGAGACGGCGGGGGGAAGTCAGATAGGGGATTTGAAATAAGAAGATTAGCAAGGAGTATTAGAGTTTCTGATGATAACTTTAAAGTTGGCTTACTTTGCAAGTAGATTGTTGCGGAGGAGAAATTTGTGAGAGCGCGATGCTGTTGATTTGGACCCCGACGAACAGGCGACGCTCTTTGTTTGGTCTGCCGCAATTTCATTTCTCTTCCGAGGGAGACAAATAGAGTTCAAACAGCTGACTAATATTCCTGCTGACAAAGATTCATCCTTCTGTCTCCTCTCCCCCGACCATCGTACTACTTGCTCCCAACAATGACACGCTGCCAGGAATCCTGGGATTTGTTCTGTCTTTACCCTGGGAATTCTCGCTTTCTGCGCCCCTTGAGACACTGTCGTCGTCGTTATCTATCTTTGCCGATGTCATCACAAGAATTCTCGCCAGTATCTCTCGATTCCAGGTCCATTCGCGTCTTGGGATCAAGTAGGCGTTAAGATGAACAATAAACACTCGATTCGCGTCCCAGAATCATTGATTTCTGCTAAGAATCAGTGCATTCGGCGCGCCTTGCTTTGTCTGCCAATCCATCATCAAAGCATCCGAGGACAGCTCAACCCCCCTCTATTTAGGTTCGCAACATAAAAAAAGCCATGATCTATCTTTTCAAGAGATCTAGCACCCGTCGCAAATCAGCCAGCACACAAATCAATGATTCATCTCCATGGTTCGCGCCTTCACCTGTCCGTGTTCTGTTATTCAGGGGACACCGACGGACAGGACATGCTATTTGTGGCTTGATGCATCCGCCAAACGGCCAAAGATGGGCTGTTTTTTTGTCCAGAAGATCGTTCTTTGAATAGAAAATCGAGACACTGACAGCACATATCCCAAACTTCATAATGATTTTTATGTTTAAACCACGCGATCTCTCACCTAGCGGGGTTCCTTCACTTCTTTCGGATACAACTGCGACATTTGCGACAGTTCAAGGACAGTTATACTTTCGTACGACCCCCATTTGTGGTTTTCTTTGGCCGTCCAACCTCATTACCGTGTCTGCCGCAGGTGATCACGTCCCCACTGATGCTATCTCTGGCTCACGGAGGACGTAATTGGGACGAAACCATGCCCGAATCCTGTATTACAGGTAAAAATAGAGAGCACAACTTTCTTTTACGAGACGTGGGTGGCATTATGGTCGGTCCATACTCATCCCGTCAAAGCCAAAAGAAGTCCTTTCCAGGCACTGACTCCTGGGTCCAGATCTAGGATTCGTCCTTCGTTTCCTGTATAAAATCTGTTCAGCTTTTCAACAATCGTTGTTCCCCAAACAACTCCAAGATGGGTATCTTGGATATCCTATCTCTGTCGCTGGCCTTCGCAGCGAGTGTCCCTGTGAGAGACGCGTCGCGCATATACCCTGTTTTCTACCTCTTGCTGACCACCATTGTGCAATAGACTGCTTACGCAGAAGAAATACAAGCCATAGAACGACGCCAATCTATTCCTTCTGTGCTTCCCGCACCATGGAAATTCTTCAATTGTGTCTTGTAAGCTGTCGTTCCTTCGTAAACTGACGCGTCCATGGTGGAATCTCAAATATATGCGCGTGCAGTGATGAAGTCAACGGTGCTGGTCGTACATTACAGGCTGCCAGTACTACGAGCCCCAACATGACAATCGAATTTTGCCTCAACTTTTGCACTACTCAAGGGTTCATCTTCGCAGGAGTCGAATTCGCTGTGAGCTTTCTCTTCTTCCCACTCGCTATCACCGGCCAAGCAAGAGTTCCTGATTCGACATCATCTTTTATTTCCTTAGGATGAATGCTGTGGGCCCTTCTCTTCTCGAAACGCGTTGAAATCACAGAAACTCAACCTCCAATCATCTTGTCTTTTGCAGATTGCGGCAATGCTGTGACAGCTGGGAATGCGACCTTGACCGACTGCAACATGGCATGCGCTGGTAATGCTAACGAGCCTTGTGGTGCAGGCAATCGGCTTGATGTATTCTGGAACGGCACGACTCCTCCTCCTCCTCCAAGTCTGGTGCCAGCGGTCGGGCAGTGGCAAGCCCTCGGCTGCTTTACGTGCGTGTGATCCCATCGGCGTTTATGCTCTTGGGAACCTTTAATTATACGGACGAGATGCTGATTAGGTTCCTTTTCTTCTCTTTCCTTTTGACACTCTCCCGATCATCGTCGTGTTCCTTCTATCAGCGATAATGTTAATGGAAGAGCACTCCCTAATGCAGTGGGCGTGACCGGACAAGTCTCAATCGAGACTTGCACAACGGCCTGCTTCAATGCTGGATTCCCTTTGGCGGGAACCGAATTTTCTACGTACGTCTTACTCTGTTACTTTTTTAAAATTTATGCTTTGCTCATTGTTTCTTATGTCCTTTTAACACTTTCGGTCGGTTTGGTGATATAGCCAATGCTGTAAGTCAATTATTACATAACATCTCCTTTTTGCAAACTTATCCTTTCTTACCCTCTTTCGTATCTCGATAGTCTGTGGCTCGTCTATCATCAATGGCGGCGCCCTTTCTTCTACCACCGACTGCAACATGGTCTGTCAAGGAAACAGCTCGGAGTTCTGCGGTGGTCCAAACAGACTGAGCGTTTACAATTTCACCGGAACCGGCCTCCCCACCGTTGGAACGGTCGGTGGTGGCGGAGGTGGCGGAGGTGGTGGAACCGGAACAACCGTGGGCCCATTCCCTGTCCTTTCAGGATTACCCACTGGCTGGTCGTATAATGCATGCTGGGTGTAGGTGTTTTTTGGCTGCTTAAATCTTTCCGAAGAAATAACAATCATTCTTCTTATCCAGTGATAATGCCCACGGCCGCGCATTCGACTTCTCGGCAGGCGGAACCCCGACCAATACTATTCAAGGATGCATTGGAACTTGTATCGCCAACAATTTCACCATTGCCGGAACAGAATTTGCCGACGAATGCTGTGAGTTAAAAACAATATGTCTCCGATACACGACTTGTTCATCTAATTTCGGTGGTCAGACTGTGGAAACACCCTCGTCGATGGTGCAGTCATTGCATCGGACCCTACAACTTGCAACATGGGATGTGCAGGAAATGCCACGTTTGTTATTTTTATCCTGGTTGATGCCTGGCTTTTTGCTCATCCTTTTCTTTGTGTTTCCCCAGCCAAGCATGTGGAGGTCCTAACAGATTGTCGGTTTACGCCGCGACATCCACCATCGTTGCCCTGCCCGTTCCCACTGCGATGTCGACTGGACTTCCAGGAAATTGGACTTACCAAGGTTGCTTGAGGTAAAAAAAATAAATACATTTTCATACTTTTCTTTTCCCTTTCTAAAACTCTTTTTTCTTTTTAGAGAAACAGCGACAGGGAAAATGTTCCCTAATCAGATCATCTGGATTGGTAACAACAGTGCTCTGGCTTGCATGAATCAATGCGCGGCATTCGGATTCACTGCTGCAGGTGTCGAGGTAAGCCCAAAATGTCAAAAGTATGTCTTCGTGCTAAGGCTCAACCTGTCATATATTTAGTTTGGACAAGAATGCTGTAAGGTCCCTCCTGTGTGTATGACGATTTTCCAGGCTCATCAGGAACACAAGATTGCGGTGACATTTCCGACGTCACTAACAACAACGGTACCTTCGGTCTGGCCAGTGAATGTACTACGCCTTGTCCTGGAGATCCCATCCATTTGTGTGGTGATGGCAATCGTCTCAACACATACTTCTGGAATGGAACAGTGAACAACTGGCAACACCCAACTAACATCGGTCGTTATGAAGTGAGTTGGGATATCTAAAAGACTGTTTGCTTCGTGCCTTGTGCTGATCATTTCCTATTCCCACAGTTCCTGGGTAAGTAGCGTCGAATCGCGATCCTTGGTTCTTACTCCTTGTCCTGAGCGAGAGGCCGTTGACACTTTCTTTCCGATTTTCGGATTTTAGTGGGAGGGTACGTCATTGCGCTGTCTTCTATGGACGTTCCTTCTTTGTTCATTTCCATTCCCTAATCTAGCCTCGTTGTTCCGCTGATCGCTACGCTGGGTATCAACAATAAGGTCACTTTCCTCGAGAAAGGAGGAACTGGGTATGTACATGATCTGTCTCGCTTTTTGCCCCGTTTTCCGTTTCTAATTTTCTTTTTGCTTTTTTCAGTATCCCCAATGCCACAGGTGCCTACGAGCTCGATTTGAGCTTGGTGAAGAAAGGTGTAAACCCATGGCGTGAAATGCACATCCAGACTGATGTTTTCTGCTCTGGAAGTGTCATTATGCCGGATAAAGTTGGAAGACAAATCAACGTCGCTGGTTGGGCTGAACAATCCAACTTTGGTGTTCGTCTCTACACTCCAAGTGGCTCTGATGGAGTCAACGGAACGACGGATTGGCAGGAGAACGTCAATGAACTTGCCCTGCAGGTACTGTTTCTTTTCTTTTTTTCTTTTTCTTTTGTTTTTTTAAAAAATCTTATAATTCTTTTACTTCCAAAAGCGTGCGCGTTGGTACCCGACTGCAACTGTTATGGCAAATGGTTCCATCCTCGTCATGGGAGGAGAGATTGGAAGTAACTCGGCTCCTCAACCCAATTTGGAAGTCGTCCCCAACCCTCCGGGCGGCACTGTTGTCGATCTGGATTTCCTTCTCAGAACTGATCCAAATAACCTGTACCCATTCGTCATTGTGCTTCCAAGTCAAAACCTCTTCGTTGGTGAGCTTTAGTTTTTATGTTTATACTTTGGTCAAGGCGTGTGCTGAGCGTTCGGACAGCGTACTACAACGAAGCCAGAATTTTGGAACCTGTTAATTTCAACACCATCAAGGTTTTGCCCAACATTCCCGGTAACGTCAACAACTGTAAGCCTTATCGGTCTTTTCGCGTTTCGTCCTGTATCTAACATCCTTTATTAGTCCTTGCTGGTCGAACATATCCTCTTGAGGGTCAGTCATAATTCATTTCCCTAAAAAAAATGGATGATTAAACTGCTTGGCAGGCGCCGCTCTTCCTCTTCCCATCCACGCACCTTATACCGCTCCACTTTCGGTCATCATCTGTGGAGGATCGACCAATGGTGCTGGAGATGCCAATGACAATTGTGTCACGATCACTCCTGAGGCTGCAAACCCCACATGGACACTTGAGCGCATGGTACGCATTTTGACATTTTTCTCTTCATCTTCTTCATGGATGTTGATCAAACTCTTTAGCCTTCCAAACGTGTCATGCCTAACATGACACCTCTTCCAGACGGAACCATTTTCATTTGCAACGGAGCTACTCAAGGTTATGCTGGATTTGGACTGGCCAATAACCCTAACTTGAACGCTGTTCTCTATGACCCCACTCAACCAGCCGGATCTCGCTTCTCGGTCCTCAATAACACCATCGTCGCCAGAATGTACCACTCTGAGGCTATCCTCTTGCCAGACGGACGCGTTCTTATCTCTGGTTCCGACCCCCAGACCAACAACCCTGATGGCACTGTTAAATATCCTGAGGAGTTCCGTATCGAGGTAAAACTTTGCGCCATTAGACAGGTTTTTGGGATTTCATTAATCTTCTGGTCTTGTAGGTTTACATTCCACCCTACCTTAACCAAGGCTTCACACCACCAACCTTCAATCTCACCAAGACCGACTGGGCTTATGGATCTACTCAGACTCTGACTAACCTCAAGCTCTTCCAGGGTCCGTTGTCCAAAGTTAAGATCTCGTTGATCGCTGGTGCGTGTAGGTTTAGTATGAACAAGGTTTATCATTCTGATTTTCTTTTTTTAAGCTGCTTCGAGTACTCACGGAAACGCTATGGGTGCGCGAACTATCTTCCCTGCGTTCACTTGTTCGGGCACGTCTTGCACCATCACCGCTCCACCAAACGCTGGTATCTCTCCTCCTGGATGGCACCAATTGTTTGTCTTGGACGGACCCACTCCTTCTCACTCTCAATGGGTACGCATTGGAGGAGACCCAGCCCAGTTGGGCAACTGGCCAAACTTGCCCGGTTTCACGGTTCCTGGTCTATGAACAATTCTTCTTCCAACAATTTCACCCTTCTAAATATCAAAGGCGGACATTTCAATAAAACCTATCCTTTTTATTGTGTTTTTATACGGTTAATTTTTTTTCTCTCTGTTTGTCTTTTCGATATGCAATTTTTGTGTGTGTTGTAGGATTTGGAAAAAACGATTTAAATTTCACTATATTTTTTTCTTTTTTCTTTGTTTTTCTGTTGGATCATATTATTGCTATCGTTCGTGATGAAACGTGGTTATAGTTGGATAATTCCTTATGAGTATCTAACCATTCTTGGAGGATCATTGGCAGAGATCATGTTCCTGCGAGGAACGCACCTGTTCCAACATAATGGTATGGCAATTGGGAATAATATCGGTGACAGCGAACTCCAGACAGTCGGAAGGTACAAGCCATCTAAAATTATTATCGTTTGTGGTAAGTATGTACCGCGACAATCAATATCAATTCTTCGCTTTATTATACCAACGCCATCTCATGCCTGTCTCATGTCATGTCATTGTAAATGTCTTTCCTCTGTGGCTGGTGACTTGAGTTTTAGAGATGAGAAAATCTTGATAATGATATTTGCACACGCGGTTTCGAAAAACTCGAAGCTCGAAGACGACAATCGAGTGAATCCGAAACCCGAAGAATCACTCTCGGCAGGATATAAATACAACGAAAACAATCAAAAGAAGCCTTGGAAGGGAGATTGTTGAAGATATAGATAAGTGATATCGACAGGTATATTTGCGAGACAAAAGAAAAAGAATTCCAATGTAAGTATCCTATTACCACCCAAAGTGAAACGATAAATATTACAATGTACAAAAAAGCAAAGAGTAGAGAGATTATAGATAATATACAAAAAAAAAATCTAAAGCATAAGCTTGCCCACTACAGGCCAAGGGGTACCAAACGACTTCGAGGAGCTCTCCTCGGATAGTCCGATCAGCGTACAGTATAAAATAGGATATGATGAGTGTTCAGTAACGACAGTGTCCATAAACAGTCCAAAAGAATGCGAGGGTTCGAGAGAGTCGATTGCAAGAGAGCGTGAAGTCCGATCGAAGTCGGGGGGAAAAAAAACGAGAATGGGCAATAGAGACGAGAGACGAGATGTGGTAGGGGGGAGGGGGATGCGCAAATTAGAAACTGAAGATCATTAGCCAAGGGTTGAGAACGATCTATACAAAGAAACAAATCAAGTCAGTCAATCAGATGTATTTGCACATAACAACTTTTTGTACTGCCAAATGTCACTTACGGGGAATAAGAGGTGTCCTCCGGCGACAATACTGTTGGGGGTTATAATTATATGGTTATCAGTTAATGGATTCGAAGGGTTGTATGACCAAAGCAGCCGTGACATACGCGAGAGGTGCTATGACGGCCCAGGACGCTCCTGGAATGCGCCAGGCGGCCGGCACAGCGGAAGTCGAAAGAACCACGATGGTCGCGAGAGCAAGAACACAGAGGATCCATACACGCCAGTAACGCTTCAGGATCCTTGGGATCTCAATCCAAAAATTCGACCTTTCGACTTCCTGTGGGACGGGACAACGTTGAGGATAATGGCACCGAAAAACACTGTTTTCAAATTTATACCACTCACTTTCTTGGTCGCTCCCCAGGTGATATTGTAGGAGAACAGATGGGCGAGGATAGCGGTGGCAAGATGCATACTTAGACCACCAAAGAAAAACCAACTATAAACATCGACCCATTAGCGAAAAGACACATAGAAGGAAAGGTTAAAATAACTTACAAGAAGGGCACATATCCAAAGTTTTCAACGAGTGACGAAAAGATATCACGTTGTCCAAGACGATATTCGAGTAGTGTATAAGCCACGTTTCCTGCACCTGGGAAAAGAACGGTACAGGCGAGGAAGATTTCGAAACTGTGCTGATAATAGCCATCGACGTCCAGGGCAAGACCGAGTAGGAAATAGTTGATCACAGCGAGGGACGAAGACGCCGCGATACCGTAGTAGCTGAACATGTAAGACAGCATACTGATCTTGTAGTGGACGGGAGCATTCGACCATAAGAAGATTCGTAGTTGCTTGTTGATAGGTCCGAGGCGCCACCAGTCTTTTAAGGGGTTGAAAATGAGTTCGTTACAGCCATAAGCGTACTTCTGCCATCTATTGAGTTCATCGTCGACGGTAAGGGAGACACCCTCCTTGAACGCGCCCTCGGAGTAGTTTGCCCAACGAATGATATAACCTTTCAACTGGAGGTGTTTTGTCAGTTGTCAGCCCGCGTGACATGTGACAAAGGTGACGAGTAACGAAGGGGAATTGGAAGAGAGAGAAAAGAAAGAAAAGGAAAACTTACTTGGAGTCTCAAAGCCATGTCGAAGTCTTCCGAGACGTTGCTCTCCGACCAGACTTTTTTGATACCATCTGCAGGATCAACAAAAGCGGCGTCTTGAATGGCGGACCAGCGAAGGAAAGCGTTGTGGCCGACGAAGGGAGCGACTTCACCGTTGGCGCAGGAGAGGGAAATACACTTGTTGATGCGGCGGGTAAAGTGCGAGATACCATTTTCGAAAAAATGGTGTGCGACTTGCATGACGTCTAGAAGCGAAATGGTTTAAGTGTTCGGTCTTGGCCATCAATGGACTCGCACAATCCTCTCGACTCACCTGATTCGTGTTGGATGATGGCCACCTCGGGACTCTCAGCCAGCTCACGGGCAGCATCTCTGAAGCAATCCTAATTGTTAGAATGAAAAGACGTATGAAATGATGAGCTTGTCTGTTTCTTATATATCAAAGTACCGAGACCTGTTTGTAGCTCACCTCTGGAACGATGGTGTCCGAGTCGACGATCAAAATGACTTCTCCGACCCGTAATGATCTCGCGTTCTTCGCCCATGGTTTCCATTTCTTGCCGTTGGCTTCATATACCTCTTCGATGGCCATCTCCAAAGCCTTTTCCTCAAGTGGAATGTCGAAAGTCTGTCCGGAGCGCTCTAGTTCGAGGAGGTGCTTTTCCATACAAAGTGTGAGCTGATCAAAAATAAAATAATTGAGCCATTGAGGTTAACTTTTTTTTTATAGAAAAAAGAAAAAGTTACCTGTAACCCATAATTCATATTGGACGCTTTCTTGAACCGTCCAGCACGCTTGTACCCATCAGGTTCTGCTGAATGAGGAGGTCGAGCAATCCAGCCTATGTTATGGTCGGCGTAGAACGTAATTCTCTTTTCACGCTCTGCGGGCTCGAGAGATTGCAGACCGTCATCGTGGATCAAGATAGCCGACGTGCCACCCTGCCTCGCATACGTCTGCATTGCCTTCTTGAGGGAGTAGACCGAGGGTGCACTGCAATGAAATCAAGCATCGTCAATTACCGTTTAACGCAAAAGGGAAAGACAAGAGCCAAAAGGGTAAACTAAAAATAGAGTTTTCATCACGGGGAACTCGGGCCCGTTTTTCTTTTTTCTTTTTCTTTTTTTTTGTTGGGTGGAAAGTAAAAGATTGAAAAGAAGGTCTTACATCGTCTCCTCAAGACTTTCTTTGTAGACAGGCATTTCGATGGTAACATGTGGAAGGTTCTTGTCGATGTCAGGATTGGGTTCAGGGCGGACAGCGGAGTAATACCGCGAATTTTCGTGGTACTGAGCAATCGGACCAATACTGCGAGACGTAAGAAATCAGTCAAAGCAATGGGGGAAACCAGGGTTATCGGGAAAGACGTACATCATCGAAATAGTCGTTATAATTTGTAAGGCAAAGAACTTTTTTTGGCACCCCCCATCATCAGCGAGGGGTTCCAGAAGCAAAGAGATTTGAAAGAAGGCTTACCAGCGAAACGCAGACCAGGAAGGGGGCCGTGACGAGCAAGGCGAAACGTCGGTAGTCGTTATCTAGTCTCCATTCCTGGAGGAGCATCTCAGTACCACTGGCGATGAAGACTGGACAAGGACGTGTTAGCAAGTGAAGTTCCTGAAGGGGGTACAAGCAACAACACAAGACTTACAGAGGGACAATCCAAGTCCAAGTCCGCCATAGATAGGCGCAAAGAGGCGGATGGGTCTCGTCGAAGTAGAACCCTTTTCGAGATCAGAAGACGCCACAGGTTTCTTTGACCCCAACTTCCATCCCCATCCCCACGATGTCTTTTTGGGCTGACTCTTGGACGCCGCTGCTGCTGCAGCTGCTGCAGGCGCTTCTTTCTCGGCCAACGCCGCGGCTGCCACAGTGACTTCAGACACTGTAACTGACGTGGACACCTTTTCATTCAGGTTTACGTTGGAATTGGTCGTCGAGGGCGCAGACGAATTGGAGGCGGAGGTGATGATGGAAGACGTGGCGGCATGTCGTGAGCGCCAGACCAATTTCATCAGTTTCTCTTCAAACTCGTTACAGAGCGGGACGATATTGTCGAGGTCATCGGACCAAACTACAAGGACGTGCTCGTCACGCTATGTCAATCGTACTTCAGTTTGACACATTGCAAGGTTACTAATTGAGAAAGGGTCAGGCTCACAATGAACGCTCCGCATTGCTCTTTATCTGCCTTTGGTAAATGGCTGACGCTGTCGAGAATTTGGATACGTGTGTTCTGGTCAACGTAAATCGCGGTGGCGTCTTCAGAGCTACAAGAGAGAAAATGGCGTTTACGTTTGGTTGGTGGGAAGGTGGTTTTGATGGTTTTAGAACGACTCACACAGTGCCAAGGGCAGAATGAACAGCTGCTGTCCTCACTTTCACTGCGACGAGGGGATTGAGGGCACGGACGGCGGCTTCAAAGGGAATCAAGTAGGGGTTTTCGTATGGAAACACCCGGAATTGACCGGGCTCTACTCTGAGGCAGACGCCTGCAGCGATGTTCTCCTCAGTCGGTTTGAACCAAGCGTCGCCTAGAGTCTAAAAACGGGTGAGGAATTGTTAGGCGAAGTTCCCTTTCCCAAGTTACTGAGGCACTCACCGAACGGAAAATCCAGTGTAGAACGGCATCGAAGGAATCGTAGTCCATCGAGTCTAAATTATAATGGCTAACGGAGGAAAAAGAAAGCCAGGAGCGTAGGATAAGGTAGACACAAGGTGAAAGGCCCAAAGAACAGGCTTATGAGAAAACGAGTATAAAAGAGAATCGCACTCGCCAGATTGCATCAGGCCGTTGTGATTCTTTAGTAATTCCGAAAAAAGATGTGCCTGCTCTTTTGGAAGAGGGCTGAAGGGGGGGTAAAGGACCTAGATTTGAAAGAAGAGATCCCGGAAGTGACCACGACAGGCGGTACACGTCGAGGAATGGGCATCTAACTTCGGAACAGTGGACTGAAAGGGAAAATATTCCCTCGGCACGATATCTCTCCTCATTTGCTGGTATTAGCAGATATGTTCCCTCGATGGGACGGGTTTGAAAGTTTCTCAGCTGCTGTTATTTTTTCTCCTTGTCCTTGTCGATTTCGACCCGCATTCCGTCCACTCGTAAAATGATCGGATTATGCAATGACCCGTGGAAGATGCGAAAATAACTGGGTAGATGCTGGCATGATCCTCCGAGCATTTAGAAGCATCGTGCAATCCGTGAGATACACGACATGGGCGAAGCCCAGAGGAAGCCTCGCGAGACAGAGATCAGTTGGGGGTGCAATCTCGACAGCCAGCCGGTTGTTTGGGATTTCGACTCAGAGTTGGGGTTGCGATTGCACCCCCCCTCCCCCTGGGCTGTCTTTCCAGGGACCACAGCCTGGACGTGGCGTACCAGTCAATCAGAGACGACGTAGTATCTGAGTCAATGTGTTTTAGCGAGTGATTTTCCAACACGGTTTTCAGCATTTCATTCCATCAAGCTGATGAAGCGCGTCTTGTCAGAGATTGGCGACTTGAAGCGCTCGAATCCCGGTATTTCTCGACTTTTCCATTGCGCCGTCGCTGGTCTAAAAAAAAACTGGCTAGTGGATTTAGTTTGCATGCGACGGGTATGTATGGATGTGGCGATACTAACAGACGGCAGTACTAGAAGAAACCTCAGACCATCCGACTATCCTGGATTCAGGATCATCCGTTTATCTTCGCGGATTCCAATGGGCAAGGGAGAAGAAGAGAACAATATGTAGCAAGGCTAGGTTGACATGAGACGTGTGACTGTTGAACAACATAAGATTTCATCCACACATCGATCAGCCAGTGGCAACTTGCAACGAGCACAATGCCGAGAGCAAGAACTGGCGTTGTTTGTTCTTGTCTTTTCTAGATCCTCTTGCCCGATTTGATATGACAAACTACATGTTTGTCATCCATTTGTTGCCATATCTTCAGTCTGAACGTCCTTGATCATTCTCTTCACATTAGTGAGTGTCGGAATAAGAAAATATTCACTGTTTTTCTCAACTGTGTAGCAACTGGCTAATGATTCCCTTCTTTTTTTTTTTGCTGGGAGGCCTAGGGTGGGCCTAGGACACCCTTCCTTTTCTAGTTAGTCTTGGAAGTCATGTTCTCCAGAGTTAGACTCAGGTCCTTCGAACGCGTCAAGGAAACTGATCATGATCGCCAGAACGCGTCGCGGCATAAAAAAACCTCTTGGACCTGTACCTCTTTTATAATAGAATGTGGAGCAAATTGGAGCGGAGGCTGAAGCTGAGGTCTTAAGGTCAAGGGGCTGGCAATGACGTCCAGACCTTCTATTTTATTGAAGTGATTTGCCGGAATTATCGTCGATACTCAGTGGACTTGTATTGATAGATTCAGTCTGGGAGGTGTGTGTTGTAGCTTCACAGCGAGATAGCGTCGCCTCGACGATCTCGACTTGCTAAATTACGGTCCTCAGGCCAAGTTTACATCGAGTCAATTTGGTGGAGCCGCTAGAGCGAGTACCAATCGCCGTGGAATTTGGAAATAGATACTACATAGCAGTTCCCATGTGTTGGATTTGGCTGATGGTTGCTGCTATGATTTTACCTTTGAGATATATCAGTGTATTCCAATTGTCTCTGCGATTAAACTGCGTATAGCTACATACATAGATTTCTGGTCGCCGTCGTCTTCTAATCCCATGATACGTCTGATACATTTGGAACAGCCTTTACTACTAATAAATGAGACCATAGAACTTCACGATAAGGCGCGAGGGTGTCCTGGAATTCCTTACCCGGATATTCATCGGTATGGCAGATCCAAGCGCTAGTAGACGCTGGCGGATAGACCTTTCGGATGTTCTAGTCCCCCCCTGGTTTGGCGCTCTTTTGACCCTGATATCAATCAGCGGCTATTTGCGGACTCGACATACAAGGCTTAATCTACGGACTCAGGTCGCGTTGGGACGGAAAAAAGGTGGTATTTACTGCAATGTCATTTTTCAATTGCTGAATACGACGAAGTTAGTTGGGTAGATATTCATTCAAGGGTATCTATATAATACAATCCCAAAGAGGTAGAGACATGCGACAGGCAAGGATTTAGAAAGGCCGCTCTACAGACTGAAGCATCAGCAAGAATTAAGGGGATCTATTGACAGACACCGTAGCGCGCTAGCCTTGAGGGGTTGTATTCAGCAGATAGAGGTCACTTGAGGGAATAGAGTTGAATACATATGCCAAAGAACTAGGTTGTGTACGAGATATTTAACTCCATGCTGCATTTACTCATGAATTTTTCCAACGCCTCTCCATATGATGTTTTGAAATCTTCAATGTTCATTGCTCGGTTGCCGGTCAGGTCATCCTGAATGTTCACACGAAATGAACACATGCGTGGATTTCATGTCTGAGGTCTGGACTTTGATAACAAAAGATGCTGAGGGGGGTCATTAATTAACTTGTAGACGGTATGTAAGGCGAACTTCTCACTGCCAGTAAGGAGAAGCTTCCCTGCCAGTGGCTGCGAAAGAGAGAATCACATCAAATGGAAGGATTAGAGGCGATCAACACATATAGATAGATGCTTAGCAGAGAAGAGGAAGAGGAGCTCCTGTTGTATCTAGTGTAGTCTTTAGAGTCAATGTTGCCCTTTGGCTCGAAGTGTGCGAGGTGCCGGTGAGCGCCTGAGCTTCAACTCAAACTTAACTTTGAACCCCAAACCGATCGTCAGGTGCAATATCATCCGGAATGAGGCCTGAGGTTTCGATATCGTCGAAGAGGCCAAGACTGAAGTCAAGCTCTTCAAATAGGTTTTGCCAGAATGAACAGAATATGAAGATCTTCTGAGTTTCTGGTCATCTGGTTTGAAACTGGGCTGTTGGAGGTTCCCACTGTCCTCCCTAAGACCATCCGGATCCGCAACAGACTCTGTCTGTAGCAGTCATAATTAAAAGCGGATATCTGAACACGACAGTAGACATCTACACTTTCGTACAAACGAATCCTTATCGTACTTGTGGTTATTCTTGCGAAAATTACATCAAGACAGACGATCTATTTTTAGCTCTCTGCTTCGTTGATGCGGGTTGTCCGGAAATGGCAAATCACCGGGACAGACACAAGCCAAACACAGGCCCACACATCTTGTATTCCGCCACCACAACCGTCTTTCAATGTGTCCAATGGAAAGAAAAGATACTTGGATAGCCATATACCCTCGAAACAAGGCCGGTTTTAGTCGGTGATATGTCGAGATACAAAATAATGCACCGGTTATAGCGACAGTTTTGTTCTCAGGATAGCCTATCATGCTGCAGCAAGTCACTCGTATCCCATCAATCGACAATGCCAGTGCTCAAAAACTTCTATCGCCGCCCGGAGTTCCCAACCACCTCGCGCCGTGCTTCGAAGACAGAATCCTAGCTCGCAATCCGCGGCCAGGTCTAATCCTGGGTGCTGCCCCATCAGAATCTTGACCGCGATGCCATTCGGGATGCAAACATTCGTGGTTAGACTGTGCTGGGAACTTGGGAATGTAACGGATGAGCAGACTGAGGTATTTGTGTTCAGGTCAGTCTCGGCTCGTTTGATTGTCTGCATCCATATGTTCTGAATCATATCTGTGCTGTGTGTTCTTCAACAGGTTGTGCCTTGACTTTGTGATGTTGAGGATTCTTGTGCCTCCTTTCCACATGGAAGGAAGGCCATGTCAGGTGCACTCCAGCAGGTGCAGGTCGTTCATGTCGATCGTGGAAACACGAACCTAAAGAAAAGTGGTGCAAGACTCTTGCCATTTCTCTTTTTGAGATGCTGAACAAGGCTAGAACATCTAAGAGCGGGTGTTGGAAGATAGCATCACGGCGACCAGCTCTCTGATAGGCAGAAGTAAAGCTGTTCTGATAGTGCTCCGCGCTCGGATGTGCGGAATCTCCCCAGCATTTGGTATAGCCTGGCTTTCTCGACCGACGACGATGGATCATGTCGACCTTTTGGTTCATCCGAAGCGGTACAGGGTGATATCGAACAGCGCTACCGTCAACCAGTAGCGGGCACTACCGTCATGGATGGATTACTTTCAAACTTTACATTTTTTTCACTGTGCCGTCTTGGAATGGGCACCTGTCGATCAAGTTCTTTGACTTACGTGTCAGTGGTTCGTGTTGATTCCTCCGTGCACGACGCAGGCAGCCAACATTCGAAGACATATGGAGCAGGGGGAACTCACACCATATTCTTGTTGAGGATTCTTGTAAGTCCTGTCAGATTTGTCTTCTTTCATTTTTGGGCATAAAACAAACGAGCTCCTGTTCTGATATAGACTCGTTATCCCTTTCTCACAGCTTTATTTATGAAAAAAATTACATTCCTTGTTCCGTCAACGGGTTGAAGATCATGAAAGTTCGAAGCTTGCAGGCGGATGCATGATCAAGACTCTCACGCACCGGGAATACAAGTCAACGTGCGGCTGCCATCGACTTTTGATCTTGTAATTAGGGAACCCCGGGCGAAATCCTACACTCTATTCTAAGAAGCATTTATCAAGCCAGTCAGATCGATCCTCCGGTGGAAGAGATCCTTTTCTCACCGTCCAGCACTTCATCATGCCCAGGTACTGCCAGAGATAGTTGACATCCCCGGGACAGTGCACCGTTCGGTGATGTTATCACAGCTGCTAGAGTTGCTCTTATAATCGACATCTCTTCTTCGGCTTTTGAAGGTTCGCTTGCTTTAGGTATCAAATACGTCCTTTGATTTGTTCAACTTCGACAATGCCTGTGTCACCTTTGGTCCTCGCTGGCAGCGAGAAGCTCAGGCCGCCCCAGCCCAAATTTGCTATCGCAGAGGGCGCATCTGATGCTGACGCCAATAGAGTATCCCGCCACTCAAGGACGACCTCTGGCACCGCATCCTGGCACGAATCCCCTCCCATAACTCCCCGCAGCATTTCCTTCAATACTCCTCCCGCCAACCCTTTCTCACCCCCAGCGTACTATACACCGGAAGGCACACCCGGCACCAGTCCCATTGGCCACGCAAGCGAGAGCAGCGGCGGGTTCCCGTTTCCCGAAGTCGGCAGCAGCACTCCTCGAAGCGGAGCGACTTCAGTGACAACCAGCGTCGCTGACCTTACGCGGACGTCGCAGTATTTTTATGGAAATCGACCTGCGACGGAATCCTCAGGGTCGGCACGTCCCATGTCGGCCCGCTCGAGAGAGGCTTTCGCTTCTCCTCGAACACGGCCGATGACCATGTACAGCACCGTTCAGCCTTCTTTGCACAAAATCGAACGCGATCGCGCCAAATCCACCATGTTGGCGCAGACCACCAACCTGGAAAAGCCATGGCTGCAAAAGCGTGATCCGTATCAAAGAATTTCATACATTTTGACCTATGCGTGTATGTTTCTTGGTGTTGCCTTGGGTGCAATCAGGTGTTATCTCGGCTGGAATGACGTCCGCATACTCTCCGGTAACCTGTGCCCTGTTCTGGATGAGACTTTTGACTCGGAAGATGGCGTTTTTGGTGAAAATGGGAAATTCTTCAGGGAGGTTGATATGAGCGGTTTTGGGTACGCTGATGAACTTATTTCATTTTCGTTTGTGCTTAATTAAAAAATTAACCATGTCTAGCAACGGCGAGTTCGAGATGACGACCGCCTCTGAAAACAATTCCTATGTCCGCGATGGAAAACTGTACATCACGCCTACTCTTACGTCAGACGCAATCGGGGAAGCGGCCATTGTCGATGGCTTCGTTTACAACATTACCGGATGCACGTTCAATATCACCCAAGGGATCACATACACCTCCTCTGTGGCATTGCCGTCCAATAGTAGTGCCATTGGTGTTGATCAAGCTTTCGATCTTGGTGCTTATACGAGGGCGTGCTCGGCTGTTAGCAACGCCACTAGTGGTCAGATCATCAATCCAGTACAAAGTGCTCGCATCAGCACAAGGAAGACAGCCAGCATTCGATATGGACGGGTTGAAGTCAGAGCAAAGATTCCTACTGGGTAAGCAATCTCATTCTTTCACCAGTGCAATAGAGCTGATTTTTTAAAAACCTTTTTTCAAAAAGTGACTGGGTATGTGCCGATCGATGTGGCAGTCAATGATATCATTCTCAACATTGATTTTTGCTCAATTCAGCTATGGCCCGCTATTTGGATGCTTCCCGTTAACAATACATATGGACCGTGGCCCATAAGCGGTATGTTCTTTTCGAAGTTTCCCTTCTCCCCACATCTCATTTTTACCGGCCTTGCGTCCTTCTTCTCATCCCTCGTTTCTTTTTGCTTGGACTTCTCCGATGACCCTACGGCATACTGACGTACGCTTTCTTCCTTATCAGGGGAGATTGACATCATGGAAGCTCGCGGAAATGGGCCTGATTATCCATTCCAGTAGGTTTATCGTTTCTTCCTTCACTCCTAACATTGGTTAAACGTCATTTTTTAAACAAAAAGGGGAACAAATTGGGTCCGAGGCTCACTGAACTGGGGTCCATTGACTTGGTTGAATGCGGTTTCGAAAACTTTCGGCGCGTGGTCCTTGAGGCGAGGCAGTTATGATCAAGGGTTCCACGATTATGTCCTTGAGTGGGACCAAGACTTCTTGTAAGTTCTTCCTTCCGCACGAAAAAAGTTCTTTTCCGCAGTGTGTCTGAATGATCTGTCCATACGTCTAGGCGGATGTCTGTTGATACACGTCTCCATCACCTGCTCGACTTGAAGATGAACCAGCCTTTCTTTAAGAGAGGTGACTTCCCCCCTGTCGTGCAAAATGGGTCCCAGGCCGTCATTCTTGAGAACCCATGGAAAGGAGGATCTAATGCAGCTCCTTTTGATCAATGTATGTTTGGTTGGTTGACGAGACGTGTGATAAACCTCTGATTTTTTTTTTTTTTTTTTCAAAAGCTTTTTATCTCATCCTGAACGTCGCGGTTGGAGGTACTAATGGATGGTTCCCTGATTCGCACGGCAAACCATGGTTGGATCAATCCAACAGTCAGTTTTTATGCCTTTTTTTTTCTATAATGCCAGGTTAATAAAAAAAATTTTTTTAGCTGCCATGGGTGATTTCTGGGCGAAAAGAGATCAATGGTTACCGACTTGGTCAACTACCAACGTCGAGGATCGTTCAATGGTCATGTGAGTAGAAAATAACCCTGTTTGACTTGGTACTTTTTCTAATCGTCGTTTCTTCTGATCGTAGTGAACACGTCAAGATGTGGCAGCAATGTTAAGCCGCTTTTCTTTTTATGTTTTGAGGACAAACCATTTCCGTCCTGAGACTTTTCAGTTCGTTGTCACGTACATACACACGAACCTTCAACCTTCCAACATCGTGTTAGATTTTATTTCCATCACATTCTTTTTTGGACCCTTCGCGCACACCATCGTCGACCATCTGCTTACGCTTCTTCAACCATTCTTTTCTTTTTCTTACTGTCGTTACTTGGGCTCTAGTATCTATATTCAGGCAAGGCAGGGGTAGGGCGCGACGACCGTCACGGAGACTATGTGTTTTTTCCATGGTACTTTTTTTGTAGTAAAAACTCTTTTTTTGGTCGAACCCAGATTACTTAAATTAAATACCATACCTTCAACTCGTTAGTTACTGTATCTTTTTGGAATATTATTTTAGACATTGTCAACTTGATTGGAAACGGTGTACTCGAGGCGACAATCAATACACTCAATCCTGGTACTCAGTTTCTATCAGATGCCTCCCCAAAAAAAAAAGGAATGGTGGCCTTTCGTTGTAACTTCCTAGCAATTAGTGTCAGGTGGTTGCATTGACGATCGCGAGAACACTCTGCAATGAGATAATTTTTTTGAGAAAAACATAACCCCGAAGGAGGGAAGATCCTAGTACGAGTATCACTTGATGAACGGGTACCCGTCTAGGGTTCCAAAGATTTACCATGATACACCCATCAGTATCTTTCGCTTCGCTCCTCCTCCTGAGTCCCAAGTTTCCAACAAGTTTCAAGATCTTTCGAGGGCTATCTATCCATCGAGAATCCAGACAGCGAAAGTGGCATGTTTGACCCCTAGCAGGCCAGACTGTAAACACACATCATCAGTATGGTAGTACTCAACCACATAGTACACGATGGTGATGACAAGTAAAGGAAGCATCGAGTACCACTCACCCCTACTTAGTTTTATCTACGCCACTATAAGTAGTATGACCTTGGCGTAGCGATCCACAGAAGCCCTTGCAGAAGATCGTGGGGATAGGATTTTGGGCAGATATCTGATCATGATTCAAGAGATGGACGCTAACTCGAAACAAAAAAAAAGAGGACCAAGTGCGAGATGCATGCGAATCCTTCCCCTGGATGGGCTGTGAGTGGCTTGAGGTGGCTGGCGTGAGCAAAAGGGTAAGGACTTCTATCTGGATCGGAAAGGCATTGGAACGGACGAACTCTATGTGGGTTTTGGTGTCTGTGGCGCTGTGCTGTGGCGTATATACTTGGTGGTTCGCATAAAGGCTATCTTGTTAATTTATTGGACGTCCTTGCTTGCTTCGCGGGTTCGCATTGTTGAACGAGCTTGGTCCTAGGGGGAGAGGGGGGGGGGGGGGGACAGAGAGAATTTAGAGTGGCTGTAGGTCAGTACGTCGCTAGTGAAAGAAAGTAGTCGACCTAGAATCGAAGCTCGGGCTTGCGGGGAGAACTGAGGCCAAAGCGATCAACCAATGTAAACTTGAATATGAAAAAGTGTTTGAGCGATGCAATCGCGAGACTGAAACCGGGCCACCATATGCAATAGAGGTATTCTAGCTTGAGGTTCATCGCTGCCTTGCGCTCCTTTCATTAGTGGCAAGCCCCTCAATGTTCTTCAAAGATTGATAGACAGGGAACTGCCAGGTAAATGGGCTACGATGAGGGAAATAGAGACAGGATTTAATTTCTAAGACGCACTGTAGCGGTAGAGGAAAAGAAAGGACCATTTTTTTGAATCGAGACAATAACAATGCAGGCATTTTGCATGAAACGGTTCTGATGGGCTTGGGGTTGGTTTGGATGGCCTGGTTCAAACTACAACAGCTATATTGATCGTGGCCTACGACATTTCAAGTCTGTGCAGTGTGACGCCTATACAACTGATTGGAAAAGCAGTAGATAGTGCGAAATTCCAGTGTGTAAGAGAAAGGGTCGTGATATGGGGTCTTTGCCTCCATATGTTCTGAATCAAGAAATAAAGCACATAAATAGGGGAATAGGTATAAACGATACCTATAGTGAGGTCCGAATAGACCAACAAAACATTGTGGTTATGGCTTCGTTATTTGCATAGGAGGTTGACTATGAGGTTGTTGGTTTTGTCCGTTGTGTGATGGTTGTGAAAGCAGTGGACGACGTTCAGGTATATTTCGCTCATTCTCGCAGCATGAGCATTTACACAAATGTTCTGTACATCCGTGTCCTACCAGAAACGTTAATAATTGACAAAAAGCTGAGAAAACCTGGAGACTCACGAAGAGATATAAAATCAAGACAGATCCCGGTGCAAATGTTGCAGCAAGTTGTGCACAGTACTGCACAGATTTCAGACATTATAGCTATTTCATGGAAATAAATTACACCGCTCGCGTTCAGGAAATGCAAACTGTGTCAAGATAATGAGGAGGGGTAATGTTTTCTTTGTGTTTTTCTAGTCGCTGTTCAAGTTGGAGAGACTTCAAGAGCTTGGCGGCGGTAGCAATATGTTATTTGTCCTTGTTTATCCTGCATTGGCTCGCGCCCCTTGTCCTTTCGGGCTTTCGACCACCGTATTCGACCATTATTTCAACAACTCTTGGCCATGGATGGGACCTCATTTACTCGAGGTGCTCGCGGACGTGGAGGCGCAGGAGGACGCGGAACACGCGGCTGGAACCCTTCTCGGAACAAGCATTGGTCGACCTCCGAAGGGACTGGAAGTTCACGAAGTAACACACCTATTCCAGGTCATGGCGAACGTTGGGAACGCGGGGGCCATCGCGGAGGCGGTCGAGGTCGAGGAGCTCCCCGTGGATCTCCAAGAAAGTTTCCCAACGTCTCTCTTCGACTGAACCACCCGACTGTGGCAAAGCAACCTGCTTTCGAAGACAATGCAGAAATTCAATCAGACGACAATTACGAGGAGTATGAAGAAGACAACGAACTCCATGTAGAAGAACAAGAAGAGGAGCATCATGAAGATGAAGTGAACGAGGAAGCTTCAGCGGATGAAGAAATCGATTCTATTCCAGAAATTCATGAACCAGAATTCGAAACTGCAGAAGAACGCGAAAAGTTTTATCAAGAGGTAAGAATATATCTTCCCTACCGTTTGAAAGCATCTGACCGGATCCAAAGCTTGTCAAAGCCCGAGAGGCTGAACGCAAAAAGGCTATCGCAGAAGGGAAGATGGACGATCCCACAGTTCCCAAAAGACTGGAGGATGCCATTTCCGTGGTGGGGACGTGTGTTCATATGTGCCCTCGTTTTGAAAGGTACCGACGCGAAAGAGAAAACAATCTTTTTGAATGGGAGACCGTAAGCATTTTTCTTGTGCTCTTGCGCGAAGAAAACTACTCTGATCTCTTGCCAGATTCCTGGAACAAAAAGAATTGACCACAATCGCGCCGTCAAGATGTACGAACGTGCAGCTGGTGACAAGACCATCCCCTCGGATTTGCGCCCACCTCGAGTTCTGAAAGCAAGTCATGCCAGCCCGTTATCCACTCCTCACGATTGACCTTTCCAATCCAGCTCACACTCGATTATCTCTTTCATACACTTCTTCCCCGTGGCGGCTTTTCTGCAACATTCAACTTCATCCGTGATCGGTCGCGAGCCGTTCGCAATGATTTTACAATGCAGCATATTACTGGCCCTCTTGCAATTGAATGCCACGACCGTTGCGTCCGGTTCCACATATTAGCCCTTCACTTCGAACGTGACCGAAATGGATTTTCCATTCCTCTAGAAGAACAGCAATTGATGAACAGTAAGATTACAGTCTCGTCACATTTTGTCAGTCATTGATGTAGGATTAGCTCTTCAAAGCTTGAAAGAATTCTACGAGGACCAACGTGGTCGATACGAATCCCCAACAGAACTTGAGATGCGCGTCTACCATCGACTTATTCATATCCGCGACCAAAGAGAACGCCATGAAGATATCCCTGATTACATCACCTCGCATCCTGTTTTCAAACTCACGACAGATTTCCGCCTCCATGTTCAGGCCAAAAGTGCACCGATCAGCAAGACTTCTAAATTGATTGTTACTGAAGAAGGCATGCAAATTTTCGGGCAGTTGGCCAGTGTCCTGCACGAGCAAGGGAGTAGAGTCATGGTCTACCTCGTCGCTTGCATCCTGGAACGATTGTTTGGCAAGGACACGATTGACGATATTGAGGGTATCAGAGGAGACCTGTCGATTTCGGATATAATAGATGGTGTCACCTCACACATCGAGGACGGCCAGACTGAGGAGACAGAAGAAGCCAATGAAGAGGAGGCTGAGGCGGAAGATGATGAGGTTGATAATTTCTTGGGTGATGAAGAGGGCGATGACGGAACGCAAGACATAGAGGGTGGAACAGGAGGAGAGCCTTTAGCTGCACCAACTGTACCTCGTCCTCTGAGGTCAGATGCCACGGAATTGTTTTCACAAAGCATTCCAACGTCATCGAGCACACCAGCTCAGGCGGCGTCGCCTTTCCCCCCAGTACAAAACAGTGCCTTTGGAAACTTGGTGTCGACACCCAATGTCTTTGGAACCCCGTCTATCTTCGGAAATTCGCCGTTTGGTTCCTCAAAGCCTGCTTCTGTTTCGGTTTTTGGAAATCTTGGTTCGACACAATCCGTTTTTGGGAACATATCGTCAAGTTCTGCATCGGTACCAACACCTCCAACAACGAACAACGTCTTTCAAATCCAACCCTCAACGACCGTTCCGCCATCAATAAGTACCGAAAATACTAGTTTGTTTGGTAAGTCGCGTGTCCTAGTTCCAGGTTCCTTGTCGACTCACATTTTTATCCAGGAAATCCCTTTGCGGCATCCTCAAAACCTATTCCTAGCTCCTCCTCCCATACCAATGGCGCCGTTAATGGATCGTCGTCTCCCTTTCTTTTCCGAAATGATCAATCCCCAAGCACCTCATCACTCTTTTCCAAAAATCCTTCAAATCCCCCTAGTTTGCTGAACCCTAAAGCTCAGGAATTCAAACCTGTACCACCATCCCAACCATCAACGGCATCTCAAGATCCTCATCACCCACATACCATTTCCCCATTTCCTTCCGTACCACAAGCCAATGCTTTCCCGTCCACAAGCCAACCCCAAACCAACGGAGCAACCTCGATACCCGAATCTTACCATGATGGATCACCAACACCTCCCCCTTCCTTCCTCAACAAGCCGAGTCCACCCACTTCAGCGTCTTCTACCCCGCCGCCTAATCGACTTAGTGCACCACCGTTACTCAAAATCGATACTAATACCTCTTCCGGCAGCTCATCTCCCTCAGTTGCGTCACCCAGAATACCACCTCCCTTGGCAAAGCAGCAACCTATTTCTCTTCCTTCGACCCCTACGACGGTCCTTCAACCCCCAAACCCCCTACTAGGCCATCTGCGAAGCAGCTTTACCGGAACATCACCCAGTTCACCATCAGGTAGTCAGATCTTGAGTCCACTCGTGCTTGGCTCGCCCACTGCGTCAACTACGAAGGCTTTCAACAACTTTACCCCCTTATCAACACCCCAAGCTTCTAAAATATTTTCGGTTCCTTCTCTTTCTTCTCCGACAAAGAGGAATGGAAAAGGCAAAGCTCCTGACTTGTCCGTTTATAATATCGAACATGTCGAAGCGATGAAGAAGAAGGCTCTGGAATATGCCCAGTGCAGCCTCCTTGTAAAACAATCTTTTCGAAAGTGGGTGAAAGGGACGACAGATAGGGCTGCTTATCTGGAGGCACGACAGCATGGCGACGAATATCGCGAAAAACTGAAGCAAATCAATCGATCACGTACTCCTCTTTCTGTTTCAAGGAATCAGGACACTGTCGACAAGAAGAGAAGAATAT
>JAIFHD010012469.1:0-19398 GCA_019721455.1 Psilocybe mexicana | reverse complement strand
GGGACTTGGGACATTGGGGGGGCATATATAGGGGATAGGAAGGGCATATTGTAGGATTCCGCTGGATATCAGTGGACGCGATTACTGCGACCAACGCCCAAGCAACCACAAGGGATTCATGGATTTCAGTGGATGTTCCGGTGCTCATGGGGTGGTTAATACCAATAGAAAGTTTGCCTGTGTTGTGAGGTATGATAATGGTATAACAATGTGGTTGTTGAGGAATCCATGTGGACAGTGTGTTCAGCACATGACGGTGATCTCGATGAAGAAAGCTGTTTCTCTTCTTACCAGATTCGGATGTTTCGAGCCGGCCAGAGCCTTCGAAACTGGCACCTATCCAAGTCCAAACTTGCCATCTTCAATCCTGATCATCGACTGACTATCCTGCGATCCTACAAAAACAGCAAAAGACCACCAACATTAACCAAGAATATGGCTACTTCAGCTGCGATTAGCGCCGAACGCTTCCTGGCGGATAGATCAGCTCCTGTTTGCAGTCTTGATATTGCGAAGTCGTTCTCCCAGCTGAGGTATATTCCTTCGTTCAATACGTGGACTATTCCAATTTTACCTCCTCTCCAGTGATAAAGAGAAGAGCTACGCTCACTATATCGGTCAAGCGTCATGGGCTGGTGCGCGTATAATCCAGGGTAAGCGCGCTCTTTGCCAAACAGGAGAACGCCTCTTACATCTTGGTCAGGACAATGGACACCTCAAGCGAGAGATCTCTACGACCTGCTGATCCTGACGTTCTCCGGGAAAGAAGGAAGTTTGGCAGACACTGAAGCGCTCCAAAAATCATCTGGATTGACGGAGTCGGAGTGGGAGGATCTTCTTCAGTATACTTCTCAGGTCAGTGCGGAAAGCCCGACACCGCGTACATTGTTTTGCTCACAAACGCGTCAATTTTGATTAGGTCCTGAGCAACCTTGTCAACTTCAAGTCTTTTGGATTCACCAAGATTATTCCTCGAATCCCCGCAGACAAGTTCGAGGTCGCGATCGTCAATTCTGTAAATGCAGACAAAGCCCTGCCTCTTTGGAAAAACGTAACATTGCCGACTATTTTCTCAGCTACATTACGTTCTCACTGATTCCTCCAACAGTTACAAGATCACATATACGCGAACAGTCCTGAGTCCACGCTTTTCATCGGTAAACGCAGTCTGGGACACATTTCAAACTACTACCTCGGAGAACCCATTAACGACGAGGAAGTGGCATCTGTCCAAGCCGCAGCAGAGAAATTTGGGGTTGATGTTTTAAATACCAGGTAGCTTTCTGACTCTCATTTCGCTTCATTTTGACTGAGAGTTTCCAGGGTCGTGAAGAATGGCCCGAACGATTTCACCCTCTTGGTTGCTTCGGCTGAGGCCAAACCATCCGTAGTCTATGATATTAAGACTAAAGAAGGCAACGACGCTTCTGTCAAGGTTGAATATGGTGATTTTTCAGCCGATCTTCGCAAAGTGGTGGATGCGCTGGAGCAGGTACATTTTTAAACCACTGGTGTACGACGACATACTAAGGAGTTTTTAGGCAAAAAACTATACAGCGAATGACAACCAAACGAATATGCTTGACGCATATATCAATTCGTATGAACCTACATGCTCTCTTGATGTCTGCTGGCTCATTAGCCCACTTGTTTTTTCAAAGCTTTGCAACTGGGTCGATCGAACATCACAAGGAAGGATCAACATGGTGGGTTAAGGATGTCAGCCCCGTGGTTGAATCATACATTGGCGTGGGTCTTGTTCCATTTTTTCGACACTCCTAAAAATTGAACTGGTTCGTAGTTTATTGAAACTTATGTTGACCCATATGGTGGTCGAGCAGAGTGGGAAGGTATAATTTTGTTCAGTTTATATCACGGACACCCTAAAAACCTTTTCGCTTCCACCAGGGTTCACCGCTATCGTGAATAAGCAACTGAGCGCAAAATACGAGATCTTGGTAAACGATGCCCCCAAACTGATCAAGGTTCTTCCCTGGGGAGAAGATTTCGAAGTGGATGTTTTCCGAAAACCAGACTTCACTGCACTTGAAGTTGTTTCATTCGCGACTGGAGGTGAATTTCTTTTTGTTATATTGTTATTGACTCAAGTAAATCGGTGTTGGTCCATCAGGTATCCCTGCCGGAATCAACGTAAGTGATAGATGCACTCTCATTTGCCAGTGCTAACCAATTATGATCCCGCCTGTAGATTCCTGTGAGTCTTCTCCGCGTTGTGATCGTTCAAATTTATTCGATCTCACAATGCCTTAGAACTACTATGACATCAGGGAGAAAGTTGGTTTCAAGAACGTCTCTCTCGCGGTGCGTTCGGAATCGCTCAGACTCGTATATTCTCCAAATTTATATTCCTTTAGAATATCCTTGCGGCCAAGGCTCCAAGTACGTTACGAACCTGCTGATCATTACGAGACATTGAACACAGATGTCTAGACGAGGAGCTGACCTTCATTCACCCTGACGACGTCGCCCTTTACAATGCATGGGATAATAGGGCCTTTGAGCTACAAGTTGCCAACCACGAGCTTCTTGGTCATGGGTCTGGAAAGCTTTTTGAAGAAGATGCCCGAGGCGTCAAAAACTTCGACATTACCAAGGTGGGTCACCCTTTCTGTAAAACAGCTTCACGGCGATATCTCTGAGTGACATTTTACTCCCCTTGCTCCAGGTCATAAATCCCCTCACAGGTCAAAAGATGTGAGAGTAGTTGTCTGAACGAGGTTCCTGAATCTGACGGAGATGTCCAATAGCACTTCTTGGTATAAACCAGGTCAAACCCCTGGATCAGTCCTAGGCGAAGTTTCATCATCTATGGAGGAATGTCGTGCAGAGACTGTCGCGCTTTATCGTAAGCCTTTTTATTGACTGGTATTCGGGCCGCTCAAACTGAGCCTGCTCTATCGTAGTTGTCAGCAACCCTGATATCCTCAAGATATTCAACGTCAGTTACATTAACCTCGGTGTCGCCTGACTTGTATAGTTAACACTGACAGCCCACTTCAACAGTATGTCGACGAAAAGGAGATAGAGGAAATCCAGTATATAACCTTCTTACTTATGGCACGAGCTGGTTTGAGGGCCCTGGAATTCTACGACCCTGCTACTCAGAAACATGGACAAGCCCATATGCAAGCTCGGTGCGCACTGGATGTGTTTGGTCCTGTGATATCATTCATTAATAATACCGCCCACAGACTTGGTATCACTCAACACCTCATCCAATCAGGGATCGCCCGTTTGGAGGAAGTAAGGGATGCAGACGGTGTTTTGCAGAATCTCTACGTCCGAGTGAGCCGAACTCCGTACCCTTGTGCCTCACTCCAACTCGACTGACTGACCCACTTTCTTCACCTTCCATCCATCCATTCAAATCCATCCAAAATCCAAACATAGGTCGACCGCGCGCTTGTCTTGTCTAAAGGCAGAGAAGCCGCAGGCAAGCTCTTAGTCGAACTCCAAGTGAGAAAGAGCACCGCAGATGCGGCTGGAGCTCGAGAATTCTACACCAACCTCACGAAACCTCTGCCCGGGTGGGAGGGCGAGATCAGAGACATGGTGCTGCGCAAGAAACTGGTGCGCTTATTTCATTTAGATTCCTCCCCTCAGCGCTATCCGCTATCAACACAATTGACCCAACCTGATCTAACCCCTTTCGGTTTCTGATCTAGCCGCGAAAAATATTCGTCCAGCCCAACACCTTTATTGAAAACGGTACCGTTGTCTTGAAGGAATACCCCAGCACCCCTCTTGGAGTTATTGAAAGTTTCATTGAGCGTAAACTTTAAGGTTCCCGGGTTATCGATATGTAAAATCCAGATGTGATATAACGGGCAATTCTAGTCTATAGGGATGTAAGGAGTAACTTAACGAAAAAAGCGATGTAAAATAGCTTATGTGATGGAAAATGAATAAGAACTACGCTACAGATTGAGTAAAAACCATCCTTGTTGGTGAATGTAAACTGTCGGACAGGTGAGAGCCAATGTAAGATGTAAATTGGTGCTCGATGAATACTTTTGGGAGGAAGACTAGAAATACAAGGGCCAAAGCGCCAATAAGATTACGAGGTTTCACGGATGAGGGCAACAATGACTGTCACACTGGTGAAATGTGGTTGGTTAGCCTTGATATGATAAAATTTGTATCGTGGAAGACGAAGGGACGCACTCATCCGGTTTCTGGATTGCAAAGGTAAAACACAGGAGAACTGAGCTTGCATCGTCGCTGGTTATTAAAAGAAGAGATTCTTACCCCTCCTCGGAAGTATTGGCCTACTCTCGAAGCATCCCCTAGCAAGGCAAGTAAAGAAAGAAGAGATGTGAGTAAGTAACCAATCAGACCAACGCAGTCCAAAAAAAGGAAAATGGGAGAAAGAGGAAATGCAGCCCTTGAATCTCGTGCGATCCGTCTCTTCCGCGAACACGCTGCAAGACATGAGGTCGGAGAGGGGTGGAGGCAGCGAAAGAAAAGGCCATGATTTTGATGGAGGATTGAATCTGAGGAATAAAAGTGGATGGTGACCCACTTTCAAAAGGGCTAACCCTTGTTTTGCTCTTCATGCATTGCCGCGAGTAATCCACGAGGCGATCTGCCATAGCCTGGACTTGATGATCTTCTGTTCCTCCCGCACGAGCCACAAGGGAACATATTGTCAACATTTCAGATGGGAAGACATTATCTGAGAACCCGTCCGTCTGAATAGGGGAGAAGCATGTGTGGAAAGGAACATGTATTTGAATCGATGATGTGAGAATGGGAAATCGACAAGATAGCAAAAGCAGAAAATCAGGACAGTCAGTCGACAAGGATAACGTGGGTATAAGATCCGGAAAACAGAGAAAGATGGACGCACGTAAGCGACGACGATGTCGCCGTCCCGCAATTTGGCCTCGTATCTGTCTGCTTCACTTGGGGAATCGACACATGCACGCGAGAATTTGCGTCCGTTATTCGTCGGCAATTTCGTTAGTTGTCTATTAATGTGTGTGTAAGTGGATGTGTTAGTGGTTATGAATAGAAAATTTTCAATTCAATGTGCAAGTTGCCGGTGCGGTGGGTAGAGATAGTCCATCAGAAGACACACAAAGCAGCGAAATAAAGATAAAAAACCGACTTTGGACAATTAAAGAAATGTGTCTGCGACCGTTGCCGATGGATTATTGATGTTTGACGAAGTATTGAAAAACCACTATCTCCGAGGCTATATCACGAAGAAACCAAAATCAATCAAATTTGTACGATGATGATGAATCAAGGAAAAAGATGAGCAACATACTTTGCTGACCTCAAAACACCCGAAGATGCATTCAAACTGATAATACATGCCGTACTTGAACCTGATGATATCCAGAAAGTCAGCAACATAACATAGACCAACCCACACGGGGACTCAAGTTGAAAAGGAAACAGTGAGACCCGACTCCAGTCCAAGAAAGCCTCCATGATCATGTAAAAAAAACGTCATGGACATACCTGCCAGAACGTACTTCTCCCTTAGTACACCTCCATAAGCCAAGTCGAGGCATTCGTATGGTGTCATCTCCCATCCCTCGATCTGCTCGCGTTCCTCATAGTCCATGGTGGGGTCGATCTCGGGCTCGCCTGCCCACGCATTCCGGGAGTACCTGTGGGCGTGGTACATGAGTGCCTGTGAAAAGAGCGCGGGGTCGACACCACTATCGACCCAGCCGCCCACACCATCGGCAACACCGAACGAGACGCCCTCCGAGATCAAATAGATAGAAAGAGAGAAAACACGTTTAATTAATTAGGGTTTGGTTTGATTGGTTTGGGTGTGGGTGAGGGGATCACTCGTACTCACAGAGTTGTTGCGCATCTAGAAGGCAAAGGAAACAGGATATAACGCGTTAGCTCGAGTTTAAGGGTAAAGTTTGTGTGTAAAGTGAACGTTTATTATGATATGACATAAAATCTCGGCACATAGAAAGAAAGAGGAAGATATAGAAAGCACACAAGTAAAAAAGAGTCCACACCTCTTGTACGAAGAAGAAATCCTCGCCAGGATCCCTCGGTATTCCAGCCTTCCCCTTATCTTTGCTTTGATTGTTCCACCTGAGCGTCTTGTCTCTCCAAGCACCAATAAGCGTGTCCCGCGGGAACGGCACCTTTTTCATTCCTTGCGGATCCTCAGGCTTTCCAGCCCAGCTCGCGCCAATATGAAATGTATACGGACGAGACCTCTCGAGAGGTCCTAGAGGATGATAGGCATTCTGGTTGATATCGAACTCGGTGTCGTCCTGTCCGTGAGTGTTGTTGGTATTGTAGCGTCCTTGGAGAGAGGGTATACGCGAGTGGGTTCTGAAGGGGCGAGAGGCAGCGCGACGGGTGATTTGACGGGCGAGCGCTGGGTTGTAGAGCTTGAATAGACTGGAGGAAGACGGGCTGGGTCGGGATAGTCTAATCATTGTAGGTAGAGAGCAATGAAGAGAGCGCTCAGTAAGTTATAGACGCTGCTCTGAGGGTGTTCGGTGACGCGGTGACGGAGTAGCTGCTCTCTGCCAAGGGGCTCAAATTCAGGATACCACGAGACACGTGATCATTCCTTCGTCAGGGGGAGAAAAATCGACTTTTCGTTATGGGTGAGGAGCTTAACCTACAGAGGTACATGGATTCAGAGCAAACGAGCGAGCGACGAGGGGGATAGACATATTCCAATGAAATGCTGATGCCCTATGAGAGGGAGCCTAACCAAAAAAAAAACACAAAAAAGTAAACAAAAAAAGGGAAGACTTTTTTAAACGGAGTAAGTATATGTATTGTGATCCTGCATTAACGAAGAAGGGAAAGGGGGAGAACGAAGAAGGGGAGAAAGAAAAAAAGGTCCACACCCGCCCAAGGGATATCTTATCTATGCTAATTATTTGTGATACAAAAAAAATACGAAAGAGGGGATATCCACGAAAGAAAAAAAGAAAAAGGGATAAACCCTCCTCGCGGTGAGGACATGTGGTGTGGAGTGGTAGTAAGATGCGTTTGGTATGGCGTGATGCTTGATATATATGAAATAAATGCTATGTCACAATGCGATGGGTTGGATTTGGTTTTAGATGCTGGGGCGTTAGATTGTTAGATGTTCTTGCAAAGGGTACATTCGAATGTGATGCGATCCCGGAATAGGACGGCTGGTGAAAAGGCAATGTCAGCATACTTGTACCATTTTACCCACACGAAAGAAAAAAGACAACATACGTAGGACAATCAACGAGGCGAGCAAGGCAATCATAAAGATGTACACCAAGGTGTACTTGACAACGATCCATCGTCGCTGTCTCTTTTGTTTCGTCGAAAATAAGGGTGGACGGATCTGCTTCGAGGGACGAAGCCAGACTGATGAAAGTAAAAAGAATATTAGTTGACCGGCATAGAAAGAAAAGAAAAGAAAAAAAGGACGTACAGAGCATAGTAGAATGCAGAGTGTTCATGTAAGGAATCAAGACCGGAGGAGTCAAAATGATAAGAAGAACATGTCCAAGCAGGAAATCGGAGCCCCACAGCGACATCTCAACGATTTTGACGATGAACTCGCGAGCGGGTTGGGACATAGCAGAGTTTCCGAGGCCACGTCCGTACCATTTACCTGTCCACCAGGCACGATTCGTTTCGTCGTGTTTGAATTCACGAGTCAGGAATACGGCAATGAGGATTTTCTGGATGGTGCGCTGAATGGCGACGATGGCGATGACACCCAATACAGCGTGTGAGGCATCCCAGAGTTCCAAGAACCACTACGAGATGCGAAAGTTAAGTCAGTATGATTTCTTTTAAAGAAAAAGAAAAAGAGAGGAAAGGACGCACGAAGAACTCAAAGAACGCAACCAATCCTACCAAACTTCCAACATGCGCCAAAGACGCCATGACCGATCCAAACTTCGCCCACGACTCCATCATCGGACCCATAAACAAGGAAACGAAGAAGAGCGCAATCAAAAGCGCCGCGTTCCAAACCACAGGGCCAACAGCGATGATTCCAATCCTGATAAGCGGGCTCGGATTCTGGTTTCCATTCTTATCCGGGAAAGACTTGACGAACATGTACGCGATCACGAAGATGCACGACACGCAGATGGGGATGATGATCTCAGCGAAGATAACTGACCTCCAAGTCGCACGAGGCATGTCTCCAGAGAGTTTTTCAGACGGGTGGCCCAATTTCTTTTTCTTGTAACCAGTGATCATCGTTCTCGAAAGCCGACAGTACCCATACCAGCTGCTCGCCTTCGTCCTCGAGTTTCCGCGCGACATCCATCTCAAGAATTCACGGTAATCAATGATAAAATCGGCGTATGAGAACTGATGTGGGTTAAATAAGAATGGCGCGATGCACAGCGAAAGGACGGAGAGCCAGAAGTAGATGAGATGCGGGATCCAAATCGACATGGTGGCGTACAGGAGCAGAAGAAGGTTCCGCATGCCCATGTAGATACTGGGTCCAGCAAAGCGTGAGTAGAGGATACTGAACGAGATACGACTGGTGGCGAAGCCGCGTCCGGTGGCAATGTATCGAGCACCACCGAAGGTCAGATTGCTCAGAATGGAGTTGGAATAGATTTGCGTGGAGAAGACCTCGAAGAGCGGCGAGAGTGATAGGAAATGTTTGCCAAGGCGAAGAAGAGCCTTGCCCGTTCCTCTTTCCGTCAATTCTAAAAACGAACTTTAAGTATCCTCAAAACAGGGAGACGCAAAAAAGGTGCATACCTTGCAAGAAGAGAGGAAGGAAAGCAATAAAGAAGACCAAGAAAATGGAAATGATACAACGCCTGAGCCAGTCAAACACTGGAATGAGGTTATAGCATCCTGGCTGTCCTCCAAGGACAGTTCCCTGACTATTGACTTTACAAATAGCCAGCTGCTTGTTAAGAGTACCAATAAAAAGCACTATAGTAAATGCCATAATGAGACAAAATTCAACAAGAAAAAAGAACAAGAACACTCACTGGTAACCATGAACACCTGGATCGAATAAATGACCAAAATATTGTTGACGTGGAATCCAGGATGGCCATAATAGAACGTCAAGAACCGGTCGATGGGCAACTGCGTTCCCAAATAATAATACTCGCGGCTGAGCATCTGCTCTCCCATTCCTGTGCCAATCTTCGTCTGGAAGTTCAAAATCGTGCCAAAGCCCAAATCTCTTCCTTTGCCGCACTGATAATACTCGGAATGCTTGATCCGGCCTCCACGTCCGAAGGCGTTCATACCGGCAAAGATATCCTCGTTGAGATGCAGTCCTTTTTGCGCTTTGGACACTCCTCCGCGGGTGTTCATGAACGTCGCGTTCAGGAAATCGGGATGTCCGTAATGCAGTTTCCCGCCAATCCATGCGAGGGCGCGGGCGGTGAGCGTACCGAATGTCTGTTCCTTACCCGCAGCGATATCTCCCAAGACACCAATATTCTCCGAAAAGATGTACTCCCTCGTACCGACGATAGCGACGGGCGACTTGGTGAACTCCTTATGGCCCCACTGTGCATATGGGCTCTGGCTTGAGAGTGTCGTTTCCTCAAACTCAGCGAGCACGCTACGGATCTTCAAGCACTCTTCGAGGTAGTTATCTTGATTCGCGTCGATCAGCTGCAGATACTCTCCACGATAAAAGGGCATCGCATGGTTCTGGTTGTCCGACTTTCCATCTCCGAGGATAGGGTTTCCAGGAAGCTCGACCTTGAACTTGGGTTTCCTCCGTCCGGTCTTCTCATCAACCTCCGAATGTCCATCAATCAACGCACTGAACAACCTCGCCTCTCCGCCCTTATTCAGGCTCGGCTCCTCATCCAGGTAGGCGATCTGCAAATCCGGATACGCACGTAACAAAAACTCGGCATTTTCCTGCTCCTCCTTGTTGAACTTGCTGAACCGCTGCATGGCAATGGTGACCTTGAACTTCCGTCTCGCCATCCGTTCGAGCTCCTTTTCCAGTCTCTCCGTGTTCCCACCGAAATTATGTACGATGTCCGGGTTTTCCACACGATAGAGAAGTTTGATCGCCTTGGAGTAGTTCATCATGCCCGATACCGTTCTGTACAGGGTCTGTGCACGAAGAGAGGCCCAGATACGTGTGCGAAGGGTGTATTCCGGTGAGGATGTCTTGAAACCAATGCAATAGAACGGAAGGTCGTCTATCTTCTTTTCGTTATGCTGCGTCGACGTGCCTCCATCCCCGCCGTCCGTCTCCTCCGCAAGTATCTTGGTATCCTTGACAAAGTTATCCCATTCAACAGGATGGAGCTGCTTGAGATATTCGAGGAGGGTGACACGGGTGTTGTGATCCTCTTCCCTAATAATTTCGCGAAGACTCAACAAAATCTTCTCCGAATAATGGGGCACGAGCACCGTAAATGTCGGCATCGCATCCACAGGCAAGGCCTCAGGGAGAACCGTGGTCAACGAACTGGCAAAGAACGATATCCTCCTCTCCGCCTCTCCGCCCGCCGGGAAGAAGTTGCCTTTGAACCCAGCGCCTTCCTGATTCGTGAAGAACGGAGGCGCACGAAGGGTCCTCCTTCCATCCGGACCGTCCACCTGGTGATACAATAAGCGCTGGACATGATCGATCGACAGCAGATGTTCTCTATACATCGAGATGATCACCGCGTTCCAAATCTGCGACACCAAGACTTTGGGTTTGTACTTGATCTCCATCTCTGATGTCGCGAGGATCTTGGCGTAGATTCGCTTCGGCAGACGTGTGTATATATCCTTCCACGGTGTCCAGATGCTAAGACCCAGGGAGAAGGACCGGCCGATGCTGAATACCATGATCCAGATAATGTACCACAGGTACGTGTCGAGGAAGAAGAGGACAAGGTCCATGACGTACATAATCGCAAGAGTGAACGGGACCTGGTTCTGGCAGAGTGTGTTCCCAAAAAACCTATCGCTGCATCCCTGGACCTTGGTCCGAGCCATGACTGCAATAGGACTGCTGAAGGAGGACGAAAGGAAAAAGTAGGATTCGGTGAATTTACATCCGAAAATGAGGATCCAGAGGCAGATAGATGCAATACGTGCGCTCCGTGGGAGATCGGGGTAGGAGGCAGTGAAAGTTTGAGAGGCCATATACTTCCTTGACTTTCCAGCTACACGGTCGCCGAACATCCTCCCAGAGGGAATGATACCAAAGGCGAGGGTGACGACTACGGAGATGAAGAACTGAACGATACCGATGATGAGCGGCACCTGCGACTTGGTGGGCAAGTCGTCGACCATGGCAATGTAAAATGTGGGGCCAGCTGTGAGGGCGAGAATGACGATGAGGAAAATGAGGCGAGTGGTGAGATGTGAAGCATTGTTCCAGGTAGTGGGGATGTACGAAAATTCAGCGAGGGTAGCAAGAATCATGATGAAGGTGCTGACGGCACCGCCGAGGGCGACAGCGGACCAGGTCATAGGAGCAGAAGGGGAATTTTTCAACCTAGGGGCATAGACTTTGGGAGAGTGAAGTGCAGTGTAGAAATAGTAGACGGAGATGTGAAGAATCCAGATGCGATTGAAATTGACGAGGAGATGGGCAGCAGTACGTTTCTCAAAGTAGGTCTTGAAAAAGACCTTGTCCCAGTCGATTTGGCTGAGCTTCATGAACCTCTGGGCTGGAGGTATGTCGACGAGTCGTTGGCCGCCTCGGACGATGATCTTGGCGAGGCCTTCGGGATACCAAAAGAGTTGATTGATATCGTCATAACCGATGATTTGGGCGTGATCCTTTTCTTTACGAACAAACTTGCCATCGACGACCTCGTAGCCTTGGTCTCTCATGAAGCGATAGAGAGGCTTGATGATGGTTTCTAGATAGAGCCCCTCGGGGACAGGCTCGATTTTGTTCTGACATTCAGGGCTCCGGTAATAGTCGTCGGCACACTTGAAGATGAAGCAAAGAGTTTCGGGGACGAAGCGGACATTGCCGGCCTCTCCCCAGCAGAGAAGGTAGAGTGCGATCTGTCGAAGACGGTCGTATTGGCTCATATTGTTCATAGCGTTGCGCCAACGGTTGAGGGCAGTGTCAAGGGATTTTGGGCCACCTCCCTTGACACTCTTGAGACGCTGGAGGCCGGGGTTTTGAGACTGACCGACAGCATCATCAAGGTTGAGCTGGGCAGCAAAGTACCACTTGCGGTAATTTGCATGCTGACCGCCAATGTAGTCGGCATGGAGAGTAAGCAGGGCCTGGTTAGGGGTCATACGTGAAGCACGGGAGTCTAGTAGGTGCATGGTGAAGTCGAACTGATGAAGTGGTGAAGGATGAGCAGGAGTAGGAGAGGATACGAGAAGAAAAAGAACGGACCATGTTGCGCATAGAGTCTCTCTGAAAGCCAAACTTTTGGGTGAGGTCCAAAAAGATGTCTTCGATTTCCTCTGTGGACATGGGGATCTGGCGGTCAGCGGACCAGGCAGGGTAGTGCTCTGAAGAGGCGAGGGTGGGGTCAGCGAAGGGAGAGATGCTAGGTACACTTGAATGAGAATCGACGGAGGCATCGTAGCGACGGGGAAACAGTTCTGAAGAACTCGCATCGCCTGTGAGAAAAAAGAGTGATGAGTGATGGCAGAGAGAAGAGAGGAAGAGAGAGGAAGTTGACCTAGTTGGTCGTAAAAAGCGGGAGCGCCTGCGAGCCTAGAAGAGCTCGAGTTCATATCATAATGTTCGCCGAATTCTGAGTGAGAGTCGTCATCACGGCGAGGAGAAGGGAAAGAGGGGTTGTATTGTTGAGGTGGAGGCTGTTGTTGTTGTGGGGGGTAGGACCTTGGCTGCTGCTGCTGCTGCTGTTGAGCAAAGGGGTTGTTTCTGGGATCCTGGGGCCTTGGGAAGGCGACAGGCGGCATGGGGGACGGTAACGAAAGGAGAGAATTAAAGAATGTGTAATGGTCGTCAATACCACTGGCAAAAGAGTAGGAGAGAGAAGAGAGGCGTGGGAAAAGAGAGGGTCGTTGCGTGACTACCTAAAAGAGAAGGGCGACAGACAAGATCATTTATGCTCACTCCAAATCCAAATCCCGAGTTGCAGCCTCTCCCAAAGCCATATGTCCCAGGCCCCTACACCTATGTCCAACACTCCCCGCCGGCCTCTGTGCCCTCCCTCGTCTCCTTTGCCCTCCGCGCCCTGCTCTCTGTCCCCGACCAGATCCGGCTGCCCGTCCGTCTTCCCCTCCGGAGCCCCCGTCTTCTCGATGAACTTATCGCCGATCCCGCCTGTCTGGACCCCCGTCTGTGGGCGACGCTCGTGCAGATATACGACGGTTTGCCCAAATATCTGCACCGGATAGAACTGCCCCACTCGGACGAACACATGCGTCTATTGCAGTCCGTCGCGTCCACTCCGCGATTCTCTCTCATCACCATATTGAGTCTCCCTGCCTGCGGACATCTCACAGACAACACCATTCTGCAGTTCAAGTTTCTGCACTCCCTCACCGCGTTCGACGCCTCTGCCACTTCTCTGTCCCCATATGCCATTCGCTCTCTGGCCGCCTGTCTCCAGGTCCAGAGCGCTGACTCTACCGACACGGAAAGACGCCATCGCGGTCCGTGGCAGCTCCGCGTTCTCTCTCTCCGGGATTGCAAAAAGATGTCGAACGAGGTCCTGTCCTCTTTTCTCGCTTTCCCCCTCCTCTCCGCAATCGGCACGTCGTCCTTGTCTTTTCTCCATTCAATTCCTATTGATTAATTTCATTTCTATTCTATATTCTATCAGATCTTCGCGGCACGCCCTGTCGGCCACACAAATCCTACCCTTTCAAACCATGTCCCTTGCCGTCACATTCTCTTCTCCACCCTGCTACTCTCTCACAAAGTCTCCAATCTCTCCTCAATCTTCAGCCTCATCTTTATTCATCCCCTCATCCTTTTTTTATTCATATAAATACTCTCCACTATAAACCCTCTACTAAACACCCTCCCCGTCCCTCTGTCGCGCCTCAAGACGCCTTCGTCACCGTGCCCCCCTCTTCCAAAGCTCCCATCAAAATCTCCAGCGCCATCCTCATCGAAAAACAGATCCAACAACGCGAAGACGCCATCGCTCACGAGCGCAACAAGGACGCCTGGTACGAACGGCAAGATCGCTTAGATTACGACATCATTCATACAAGGAAAATACGCGTCAGTTACCCTCTTTTTTTCCCTTTCTATAACGGTCTCTCACTTCTCTTCCCCTTCTGTAGCCATCTTCCGGTTCTACCGTTCCTGCTTTCAAATCCTCTTCCTCTTCAAAACCTTTTGCCTCTCTCAAACACCGTCTTAACAAACCACCCTCTTTCACCTCCAGGAATCAAAACACCATGGGCCCAGTCCCAAAATCATCCTTTCCTCCTCAAAATAGAAATAAACCCCTGCCCCAAGCTGATCCTAACAAAACCACTAATACTGGTCGCCATGCTACCACCATCAACACTAATACGAGCCCCGACAACCTTGCACACCCTCATCTCATCCCAGCTCCTCGATCCCAGAACCCCACTCACGCTCACCCCAGGTCAACCTTCCTCAATCCACAAGGCCCCACTCTCGCACCGGCTTTGAGCCTCACTGACAAAGACAAAGACCACACCCAGGCCTCGCGACCGAAGTCGTCGGTAGCCTCGGCGGCGGAAATCCAGGCGGCATATCACTCGCTCTCGGTACCGAAACCGGAGCCTACCTCCGCGTCCGATCATGCCGTTTCCACTTACCACCACCACCATGGTTTCCCATCAGAAAGTCAGCCTGATGTACGACATCATCCTGAACGAAGAGTTACGGGAGACAGGGAAGGAAACGGGGAGGGGTCTAGACAAAGGGGTATTCCGAGTTCTGGTCAGACGATTCAGACGCGCGGGCTTCCGTCCGAACTTACACCTATCATTCCTTCTTCCGCTGCCACTTTTCGTCTTATCAACGACTTGCCCAACCCTGACGCTCGTTCTTCAGGTATGAACGACGGTATCTCGAATACGACTCAAGGGCGTACACATTTTCCTGCCGTCACGGGAAATCAAGAATATCCTCCTGTTGTTCGGGAACCGCGTGCATCTGTCATCTGCAGGCGTGATGGAGAAGCAGCAGCTGATGAGGATGAGGTTGACGATTCTATTCCTGCTCTGAGCAGGACCCATGGCACTCTTCAGTACCAGCACCAGCACCAGCACCAAGGTCAACCCTCGTTCTCACGTCCGTCCCAACCTTCCAGCAAGACGCGCGATCCAAGCTCACGTCCCGGTTCAAGATCCTCCGCCTCCGCCTCCGGACCACGCCTCGTCCCGCATCCCGACGCTTTCAATAGTGATAACGAGGACGAATACGAACACGAGCACGAAAGCTACCTCCGTCTCTACCGACCGCCTCCGCCCTGGTCAGCGCTGGAGCATGCGCTGAATATCCGGCACAAGGAGGAGGCAGAGCGCGAACAGAGGATCTCGGGGTATCCTGTCCCCTTGCCCCTTACTGCTTCCTCCTCTTCCTCTTCCTCTGGCGCCGTTGTAGGAGGCAGGGGAAGAGGTGCGGGTAAAGGTAAAAACGGAGGCGAGATGGCGAAAGTGGATATGACGAGCGAGCGCGCGGCCCGTGTGAAGAGGGAGCTCGACGCGGTTGTGCAAGCCGCTGCGAAGAGGAGGAGGCTGGATATGATTAAACACGCGATCTTGCCCGTTGCTGCTGACGAGGATATACACGGTCACTCCTTGGCGCGTCCGGCGTCGGCGGAAGCACCTGGGTCTAGGAATGACGCCCAACGCCAGTCACAACCGTCGCCGCTGCCGCTTGTAAATGAATCGACGTCGCGCAATCCATTTCGGAGAAAACCGCATCTGGCGAGTGGGTCGACGAAACATGGTATGCCTCCTATGTTATCGTTATCGCTAGCCAAGCCGCCTATTGCCTCTGCCTCTGCGTCTATGAGAGTCAAGAAGGGCGGTGAATATGAGGATGAGATCATGGATGACGAGGATGAATACGACAAAACCGATAACGATAATGACAACGACAACAACAACGATCACGAAGACCTTCAAAAGGATGCGAATTCCACGTCAGTGTTAGCACGCTCGATGTCTGCGGTAGCAGTGGTCGATGGTCCTTCCTCTTCTGTCGACCACGGCAAAGCCAAAGCCAAAGCCAGAGGCGCCGAGGCGGCCAAGCAGCCAATGACACCTATATCCTCTGTCAAAGTCCCCGTCTTGCCTTCTCAGATCCGTGACCAGGCGCTTGCGCGCGAGCGGAAGGAGAGTGGTTCTGGTTCTGGTTTTCGCCCCGGATCCGCTGCGTCGGTGAAGACGAAGGGGAAGCAAGGACAGGGTTCGGGGTCGGGGTCGGGGCAGGCCAAGTTTGATTGGAAGTCGTGGGGAGGGGGAGGGTCAGCTAGTTCTAGTAGATAGATAGGAGAACAGAACTGTTGGATGGACTTTATCACCTAGTTTTCAGTCGGATTGTACTCATACTATCATTTAGGAAGCCAAGTGGACGTTGGATAGATTTATTCAATGTATTATATTCTTTTTATTCTAAAGACATTTCCCTCTCTCCAGTTCGACTTTCTCTCAGATACTTATTCTGAAGCACTTGCGGTGGTGGTGGTGGCAATCACCTGATATCGACAACCTGTCGTCGCGATCGAAGTAATGTAAGTGCTCAAATAAATTAGATCATTGCCTCACGATCACACCAAAGTTCAGTTCGAACCTCGAGCGCGGTATCAACGACGGTGACGAGGCGGCTTTTTGATCTCTCTCACTCTCACCTCCAGATCCGCCTCGCTGGCGACTGCTGAGTGTCTTGGACATCAACGTCAACATTTGACTCGAACTCGTTGGACGTCCTGTTAGATGGACTACTTCTCCAAGTTCCTACGGACAAACACCCAACCTCCACCTAAACCACAGATCGACCATGCACAGGAGTTTAGCAGGGCATGGAGTGCCGTCAAGGTGAGCTTTTCAAAAACCACATACACGCCCAAATTCCCTCTAGTGTCTACATACATTTGCCTGACGAGATGATATGTCCCACTCATACAGGACACCCTTCTCATGCCCGATGAACGGCAGCTGAACAAAGGGATAGCATCGACCGACGTGCCTGCTCTCCTCCGGACGATGGTCGACTCCCTCGTCGCCGAGTCGACAAGGATCGAAGATGGGTATGTCCACACCTAGCCCATCTCTTTGGCCAAACCTAAACTTGACGACATCGTATTGGTCTACCTAACTCATTCTCAGCGGTACAGGCGCCTGCTTAGAATATCTCTTAAAGAATGGTATGGTTCCATCTCTCCTCCAATGCATACTCTGCTCTCCTCTCCACACTTTTATCACACCCAATTATTGACGAAACCCTCTCCCCCCCTTCTTCAGATGTCGTCGGGACGCTGGTTCGTCTCAGCGAGACCGACCGCCCCGCTGGGATCCAAGCCGAGGTCCTGCGCGCGGTATCCAACATGGTCGTCCTCCTCGACGAACAGTTTCTCGTCCACTCCGCCGTCCATAAAGCCGTCCTCCGTCTGCTCAGGAATTGTGTAGGCGACGATATTCAAGAACAGCTGGATGGAAGGAGTAAACCGATGGGTGCCGCGAGGAATGTCGTGCGTGCTCAGCCTTCGGAGCACGAAGAAGATTGTGAGTACCCCAGTCCAGTCGATTTTTTTTTGGTTCTTGGTTTTTGGTGAAGTGATGGAAATGGATAATCTAAATACTTACTTGTTTTTCTTAGTGGTCAATCTGTTGTGCATTCTGTGCAGTCGTATTCGCACTTACAGGGAACTGTTGATGATTTTCTTCCATGACAAACATTGGTACCGCTCAGAACCACTCTTTGCTGTGGAAGAAGGAGATGAGGACGAGGACGAGGACGAATTTGACGATGAGGAAGATGAAGAGAACGAAGAAGAAGATCCAGACACAACCCTCAAAGCCATCAAACTCAACCAGACTGCAGATACCAACGAAGCCGACCCCTCCTCTCCAACTCCATCTCATACTACTGTCACTGGTCCTGTTACGAATTCGGAAACCAAGAAACCCGAATACGAGTTCCTTCTTTTCAACTATCTCCTCCGTTTCGTTCACCGAGAAGGACACATTGGCGAATTCGCTCGAGCGGGACTCTTATTCCTCATGGACGTGGCGATGTCACCTGGAGAGCCTGGAAATCAACCGACAAGTAGCTTGAGCCAGAACCAGAGCCAGAGCCAGAGTCCTCCAACAGTTGACCCTGTGAACGACGCTGCCTTGGCTTTGGCCGAATATATCCTCGATGGAGATTTTTCTGAAGTGTTAGGCGCTGGCCTCGGAGCCGTCTATTCGCTTCTCCCTTCCAAACTTGGCTTCTTTCCACAGACGTCGGCTTCTGGTTCTGACAATGCCATGACCATCGGCGGCTCGAGTATAGCAGACGAGGACGAAAAGGAGAAGATCTTGATCCTGATAGACAAAAACCGGGCTATGGGGATAGAGGATGCCAGGAGTCCAGAATTCAAAGCCAAGATGGATCACTTCCTTACGCTCTTGATGTTTCTGCAGGATGTCCTGAGAAGAAACGTCTCGCACGAGAATGTCGACGCCTCGGCGTTGGTGGGGACTGCCATCGTTCAGTCGATCTTGGACGCCGTTCGTCGAATATTTTTACAAAACGTGCTTTACCCATCAATTCTGGAGTGCTCTGACGTGGATGGGAGTGCTGTGGCAGTTATGTCCTATATTGAAATTATGATCAGGACACTACGTGACGGCCCACTCGCCAATCTCCTGGTTGACTTCCTTGTGAGCGAAGATAACGACGATTCGAGATTTAGACAACAACGCACACAGTCTACGGTTACGTTGGGCAACGATCGTGGTCTGCCACCTGATGCCTCCGAGGAAAGGCGGACGAGACATCGAAGAAGGCAGAGCAGTGCAATGACGCTCCTGGAGATGGAGGCACCAGAATCAAGGAAGCCTTCGGATTACTTTACCTCGATGGGTCGATTCACTCTCAAAGATCTGCTCCTTGCAAATCTACGTTCGAAATCACAACCGACAGCCACCTCTGCATTACAACTCCTCCAAACGCTTTTAACGTACCACCCTCAGCTAACAACTGAACGTATATTGCTCGTTATCCCCGATTCCTTTGCCACTTCTTTCCCCCATCCTGCTATCCTTCCTCGAAAGGAAAATACTACATCATCGACGATTATGGAAGAAGATGAAGATGAAGAAGAGTTCCGATACCCCGGTACAGCTGATTCAGAAGAGGACATCTTTAGGTCCTCGCAAGCCGACGTATCTCTATTCACACAACCGGAAACGACGTATTCCACCCATGAAAGGGAGATGGGGCTGTATCTTGCATTAGTATCTCGAGTGGATCCATCTCATGACCGAGACGGCGACAGCTTCAGCACTGGTTACGACCAC